>VWZP01006149.1:1389004-1481012 GCA_013396995.1 Dicaeum eximium | reverse complement strand
AATTAAATGTGGAGCATGTTGAACTGTCAGCTGTCCTGTTTACTCCATGGTAGAATTAAAGATGCTGATAGGAGGTGCAGCATCCTTAAGTGAGGGTTGCTGGCTACCCAAAACATTTTATTTTGGTGGAATTGGTAGTCCGGTGGATTTATTGAGGATTATCTCCTTTGGAATGAGATTTAATCTCTCGACTAACACTCAGCTGACCTGGGTGGTGCATCACAGGCTGCAGCCATTTCTCTGGGACTTTGGGAAAAAGGTGCTTACCAGATGGGATGTTTATCTTTCATTAGTAGTGGGTTTACCCAAGAATGTATCAATACAGAATTTTCTCTCTGCAAGTCAAGAGGAAATCTACATGTATTTTTAGAAACACAGACAGTGAAACCATTAAATTAATTTGTACTTGCTTTAATAAAAGTGCTTGTTGCCTTTAGAGAAGGATAATGGCACTAGATTAGTGTATCCAGGGGCACCATTGTGAATGGCAGCTGGAGAATGAGAGCTTGATGGGATCTAAAATGACAGAAAAATGTTTGCAATCAGTTTTGTGCTTCGTTCTCCTCTTACACCGGCTACCTGAAATGTTCAACACATAGTTCTACAATTATGTGGTGTATTTTTTTTTTAAGGCAAAGTATTGTAAGTCTTCTGTAAGAAACTCTCAAGATGCTATTTTCATGCAAATAGCTTTGTAAGCTAAATTGAGGAACCTAAGAGCTACAGAAAATATGGGAAATGTGGGCAGAATGCATTCAAAATGTAAAAGTTTCCTGGGAGTTGTCACCTTTCAGCAGCTTTTCTTTGTGATTGCTGGGGGAAAAAGCCCCCAACAATTTCTGAACTGAAAAGATTGTGAGTAGCTTGCACGGAGGAGCAGCTCTGGAGAGTGATAAAAAAACCACGTTCCGCAGTTCGCCTTTCTGGCTTGGGCGAAAATCGAGGCGACAACAGAGCCCCGCTCCATTTCCTAGTTCCCACATTTAAAATAAGAGGATGCCCAGGTTTCTTGATGGCTTTTCCTTAAGGTTTCTCTTCTAGGACGTGTCCTTGTGTGAGCGCCTTTCCTGCGGCAGCAACCGTAGCGAAAGCAAGTGGAATTTCCCGGTGGAAGGATCTTTATCGCTCGTACGGAAGATGAGTGTATAAGCCGTGATTCCCGAGGGCCAAGCGAGCCTGGAAAGCATCCTCTCCAAATTGAGTGGGGTAGGAATGAAGCGAGTGGCTTTTCCCCACCGCAAAGATGAGCACTTTCTACTTCACTGCCGCGGATGATTAAGGAAAACAATTGCACTCTGACAAGGCGCATTGACATTTCCAAATGAAAAAGGAATGAGGAACAGATTCTGGGAGTCTCGCCATTGATGAGAATGGATTTCCCTGGACGGCAGCCTTTTTGAAAGTCCGATTATATATATATATAATTTTTTTTTTTTTTAATGCTCTCTAGAACAGGCAATCCTGTCACGGGGGCGAGTGGTGGATCAGAGGAGTTCAGGGGGTAACCTGGGGCACAAAAATGACTTTACACTCGCACTCACGAGCCCACTGAAAGGCAAACAAGAAAAAGGCCTGAGTGAGTGAGGACAAAGAGGGGAGGGGTTAATGCTGATAAATGAATATTTGATGCTTAAGTTCAACTTCCATTTGCCTGCAGATGAAAACAATTCTGTCAACACTGCAGGAGATGGGCTATGCAGGCTTTTTTATTTATCTTTTCCCCCCAAAAGGTTAATTCTTCTTTGATTTAGAAGGTAAAAAGAAAGCGAGAAACGTTGACTTCAAACGATAGGCAAAGGCACAGGGGCTCGCTGCATATCCGCAGCACAGCCCCACTCCAGCAGGGGCTGCAGGTGTCCGGGATACCTCGAGGAATTTTTTGCTCCCTGTGATGCTCTCTCCCAGCCCCGAGGTTAAAACCAGGATGTTTACAGCTGCATCTTTGAATAGGCAGCGTGTGATAGGTAATTTTATGTGAAAAATCTATTTAGTCCCCTGATGGAAGAAGTAAACTTAGGTGAGACTCGTTCTCCCGTGAATTCTTGGCATGCCATAAAAAATCCCGTTGCAGCTCTCCAAAATATTAGCAGTAAAACTTGTTCCTTGTTAAAGTTACAATCAGAAGGTGTAATAAAAGGATTATTCAGGCATGCATTGACATGGAATGTTCATCTCTGGGCATTCGGATTTTGACTCTGTAGTAGTACCGTGCTTTGCCTGGTAAATCTCGTGGTAGCTGCTGGGGTAGAAAACACAAACCCTCCTTTAAATAATGCATCCCTACCCTGCTGTGCCTCTCCTCTGGTTCAAAGACAGTCCCGCTTTAAAGTTTAATCAGTTGTTTTATCGTTGCTTACAGGCAAAAGGTACCGATCCCAAAAAACCCCCAGGAAAACTGGGATGGAAAAGTTGAACACTGGATGGAATTGCACCTTCTCCTCCGCTCCTGCTGGTTTTAATTGATCCTTCATGATGGTGTGTGCTTATCTGGGAGGGGTGGCCCCGGGGGGGTGACAGGAGTCTGTTCTGGCTGACATCCCTACCTCTGCCCAACCCAAACACAGGGGAACCGAGCTCTTGGTGAAGCTGTGCTGGAGCAGAGCAGGGAATGGGGAGTTCTTTGGATGTTTGGTTGGATTTCTGTCCCCAGGTGGCTCTCTCAGAGCTGTTTCTGTCCTTGCAGAATGCCTTTTGGCTTCTTTTTGTGTTATCTGTGACCTGTCGATGCTCCTGAAACACTAAAGGGTGTGGGACGTGGCTCAGTGCAGCAATTGAAAGGTGAATCTGTTATAAAAAGTATTGAGAGACCTGAGCTGATGCTTTCTCAAAACGTCATTGCTGTTGTTGTTTTCCGGAGCAGAGTCCCAGCGATCCCAGCACAGCAGTGGGAGAGGTCTCTCCTGGGGGAAAGCACTGGGAAATCATGGACTCATGGAATGGTTTGGGCTGGGAGGGGCTTCAAAGCTCATCTCCTCCCACCCCCTTCCACCAGACCAGGTTGCTCAGAGCTCCAGACTGAGAAGGTACGGAAGAGAAGTTGCTGGAATCTGTTCTCGTATCCATGCTGGTGCTCCCTGTTGGCTGCAAAGGCATTGGAGGTTTCTGTCTAACAGGAATGGTTTGGCACAGGTTCATGGGGGAAATTGAAGCCATCTTATTTTCCATGGGTGCTGTTTTGTCTAAAACCTGCTTGGCCTTTTGTGCTGAGACTACATTAATCCTGGCTTGGTGGAGGGCTCTTCACTATTTCAGTGGGACAATATCAATCTGTTGGTGCTCAGTCTGTCCCTGTGTGTTAATGTTATATTTGTTATATTTGTCATTGCTACCATCTCTTTCTCTCCAAAACCCCTGCAAAGCCAGCCTGGGGAAAAAGGCTCATTTTGAACTCTGAATCACCAATATTCTCTGGAGTCTCCTACAAGCCTCAAGTTGGATTTTAAAGCTGGTAAAAACGATCCAGTTTAGGATGCTGTTGGTTTTGCTGAGCATGTACTACCCCACCAAACATTTTTCTTTGTCAGTCCAGCTGCCACTTTAGATCTCTAGTCTATATTGTGCTGCTTTTCTGCTTGAAGAGAGATGCAAGAAAACCACCCCATAACAGCCAGGGCTGTGAGGCATTTCCAGCCTTTGAATAAGTTGTACAGGATTTTTCTTCTTTTTTTTTTTTTTATTTTTAAATTTTTTTTCCCCCATGATGGCTGTCTGCATAGGTAAAGCCCAGCAGAGTAAATGCTGATAATTCAGTGAAAATGCCCAGCATTTAGGTCTTGTATTCTTAGTTGTGGGATGGAAAGGAGGCATTTAGCACAGCTTTGCCATGGATTGATAGGGAGATGGGAGCAGAGAAGTCAGATGAGGGGTTTTCTTGGAAGCTTGGTGCAGGATTTTTATGCATGGCTTCCTGGCTATCTGCACAGGTATTTTGTATAAATAGAAGATTGACATCTTTATAGAACTATTACAGATGTGTTCTCATCTCAAGGTCACAGTTCTCCTTGTTTCCTGCGTGGGGCTCTCTCCATGCCTTCACTTGCTCTGGGACTGGCCATCCATGCTGGGAACTGTCCTGCCTCTCACACTTTTTTTACCTGCAGGGGTTTATCCTGTGAGCCATAACGTGCTCATGCATTTCCTGGCCGTGATTGGTGCTGTGTAGATAACATTGAAATACCTGCTTTTTAAAATTGTGCAGATTTTAAGATTTGGGATGTGTTTTCCCCTGGACCCTAATAAGTTTGAGGGGTTTTTCTGTAGGTGTGAAAGGACTGAAGGTCTTTTTTGTACCTCTTAATGGTGTTCTGCCTTTTTAGGGGTTGGACTTGGTCTAGGAGCTGTTTCCAACCCTAATGATTCTACAGAATGGGTTACTTGGGAAACCAGCTGGATTTCTACTTCTTTTAGCCTGAGCTTGATGCCCAAATCATGTCAGGTTTCTTGAAGCATCACAGAGACTTAATTGACTTCCCACCCCCCTCAAAACCTCTAATTAAAGGGGTGAATAATTTTGCAAGGACATACCAATTGTGGTTTTGTGGTTCCCCAATCTAGAGGAGTTACTTTTTTTTTTTAAATGCAATTTGTATCATCCATGTTCCCTTCTGTCAATTGATATTTCATTTTGCCATTGTTCTCTAATATTCCTGTAAAATCCAGCTCCAGCAAATGTTCCTCCTGGAAACTTCAGCAGTGTGGAGAGACAGAAGACAGGGAGAGTATGGGCTGGAGCAGGGAATTCATGGAGTTTGCTAGAAGGCACCCTTGGGAAGCTGCATTTAGCATTTTCCTGTGGGATTATGCCAAGAAACCCAACCCTCTGGACTTTCCAAGCTATTTAATGGTATTTTTACACAACCTCCAGGCTCACCACCTTCCCTGCTTTTCTCACCTGCAGCCTGTTCCTCCCCACCAACCTCAGCTTCCCTCACTTCCCAGAGCAACACCACCTTTCCCATCTAACCTTGGAGGCTTCCTCACCCACAGGAATTCCTGCAGGTGGAGCTGGAATGCCATCCTGCTGCTGGAATGAGTGATGAGGCACGGGTTGGCTCTGCTTCCCTGTGGTTCTTGCTTCTCACCTTGCTCTCCATGTGCCTCTGTTTGGCCACCTCTGGATCAGGAGACTGCAATCTCCAAGGATGCTGTGTAGCAGCTGGGCTCATTTTCATGTAACAGTAGTGCTGATTTTAGTCTGACAGGAGGGAATCTTGTTCCATTGCTTGTCCCCTAAGGACTTGTGATGAAAGGCACAGTCTTAGAGCAGAACACAATTTGTTCCTGGGTTCAGCCATTTGATACTCTCTGTGATGAGGTTGTCCTTTGCACTGATTTATCTGCAAAGGCCTCTGGGCATTCCCAAATGCTGGGCAGCCCTAGGGGATGTGAGAATAAGAAATTCCATGCTGTTGGTGCCTACTTTTCCTGCTGACTATTTTCAGCAGGTGACTGTTTCCTTTAAGCCTCAAGCTGGGAATGTGAACGCCTGGTCTGGCTCCCACTGCACCTCCACTGTGCTGTTCAATCCCACCAGCAGAGTGTCTCCCAGGATGAGAAATAGCTGCTAGAGCACAGGAGAACTCTGAAAGGTTGGGAACGTGCTCAAAACATCAACAAATTGATTGGTGCAGGGTTCCTGCTGTGAGCACCAGTATGAAAAAACAGGATGGGAGAAACAAGACAGGCTGGTTTTGCATGAGATGATAGAAATGAATTGCAGGGGAGCTCGGGGGATTTTCGCTGCAAGCTGTTGGAAAACTGTGGTGTGTCCACTCTGACAAGGCTGTCTGGAAGGCTGTGCTGCAGCAAAGCACAGTTGTAATGGGTGTGCTGAAAGATGGGGTGTTCTATACGGGGTCTGCTCCATGCCTGCCCCTATTTACCTGCTGCTGCAGATGGTGAATGGGTCCTGGACATCATGGAATCCCAGAACAATCTGGGTTGGAAGGAACCTTAAAGCTCATCTTGTTACACCCCTGCCATGGGCAGGAATACCTCCCACTGGACCAGGTTGCTCCAAGCCCCATCCAACTTGTCCTTGAACACTCCCAGGGATGTGCCATCTGCAGCTTCTCTGGGCAAGACATGAGTGGGTACAGCTCTCCATGGTCCCCCTTAAAGGGCTGCTCTTCTTGAGGCTGTGCCAGCAGCCCCACAGCCCCTGCACTGGTCAAATGTCACCCTCAGCCCCTTTATCTGCAGTGTCCACTGGCTGTGCTGGGCTCCAGTGAGGGGCAGGATCCTGAGAAACAATCTGCACTCACATCTGGCTCGCTCCCAGTCTGGGGCATTTTGCAGCTTCAGGGTTTCCCAAGCTGAAAGTTAATCTGTAACTTTATATTTAATAGTCCTTGTTGGACTATTGCCAGATTGCTCAAGCCTTTTGTGTTTTGGGCCCTTCGTGTGCCCTGTTGTAAGGGATTCATGCCTGGTGTGACAGAGCTGGAGGCTGTTTCAGTAATGCTTCAAACTCTTTGTTTTGCCTGGTGCATTGAATTTTTGCTGTTATTTCTCAGGCCTCTGGCATCCCCTGACCTTTCTCTGGCAGGGGGAGCATCTTGCAGCCCTGCTTCTGATACCTTTTTTCCCTCTCTCTGAAGATCTTTTCAGAATGTGCTCTGCTGTCGTGCAGGCTATCAGGCCAGGGCTGGGGGAAGCTGCTGTGCAACCTGTGGAGTTTGTGCTGGGGTTTGGTGCAAGTCCTACGAACTCTGCTTAAAAAAAATGGGTGTTCTCAGCTCTGCCCAAAAAGCAGAGCTCAGCTCAAACACTGAGCCCACCAGTGTGCTTCTCCCTTCCTTCCTGCTCTGCTTTCCCTGTTAATATCTGCTGGAAGAGCTCATGTCTGTCCCTTTTCAACATTGACCTGGGCATGTCCAAGTCCCTCCTGCAGAGCTGATGTTCTCACACTTCCCCCTCCGCTGGGGATTTTCTCTTTCTTATTTTTTTTTCTTGCTGCGGGTTATTTTAGCACAGTAAACATTTTTTTGACAGTTATTGACATGAATAAATCCTTTTCCTGTCCTGCCCCCGGTTTATTATTTAAGGGGAGAAGATGATTAAATCCAGCAGGGCTGATTTGAATTCTCTGTTTGCAGGAAGAGGGCGGCTGATGGGGTCTGTCAAGCCGCAGAGTTTGCGTTCATCAGCATCTTGGGAGAAACAGCGATGCCAGCTGCTTAAAACATCTGGTTTGGGCTGTTCCTTCCACTCCACATCTCTGCTTCCCTTTCTTTTTCCTTTCTTCTGGAGAGTTCAGCATTGCTGACTCTGGATGTTGGATCTAGTGAGGTGACAGCTTGGTTTCTGCTGTTCCACTCGAGCACCAACGCCTGGTGAGGTTGCTGGGTTGGAGTCCAAGCGAGGGTCAGCCAGAGCAGTAAAGAACCACCATCTGCTCCCAGCTTTCTGCAGGAGAAGCTCTCACAGCTTGGGGCTGGGCTCTGTGTGCCTGAAGGTCTGTAGTTTGTGTGATGGGAGCAGGGAGGGCCCCTCTGTGCCAAGGGAGAAGGTGTTTTCCTAACCTCGGTGGCATGGAAACACAAGCAGTGCGAGCGAAAGCAGCCCCAGTAGAGTTAATTAAGTGCTGCATTTAAGAGGTGGAATTGAATGGAATCGCTTTGCATTTATTGGAGTTAGCTTTTCCTGCTCTCAGGGCTTGGAGGAGGGCTGAGTACCTGTGCAGCCTGGAGCAGTGCATTAGTGTGGATTTGGCTGAGGGTTTGAGAGAGGAGTTTTGAGCTCTCTGAGCAGTGGATTTGCCCACCAGCAAGCCCCGAGCCTGCCTGATGAAGGCAGAGTGCTGTAAGTACTGTCAGGAAGATGCAGGGGTGAGGATCCCCTCCTTTCTATCCCCCTTGCCGTCCTCTTGACTAAAAGATGTGTCTGTGAAGCCAGTTCCTTCTGGAGACTGAACTCACTGAGTTGGTGCATCTGTGCAGTGAGTCCCGTGCTCAGGCCTTGTTGTGTTGTCTCCCAGTGGAGCTCAGCCTGGCTAATTAAGCAGGGGCTAAATCCCAGAATCCCAGAATTATTTAGGCTGGAAAAGCCCTCCATGATTACTGAATCCCAGCTGTGCCCCACACCCACCTTGTCAACCAGACCAGAGCACTGAGTGCCACGTCCAGTCATTCCCTGGACACTTTCAGGGATGGGGACTCCAAACCTCTCTGGGCAGTCCATTCCAAAGCTTGACACCTCTTTGCATGAGGAAATTCCTGCTGCTGTCCAAGCTGAGCCTCCCCTGGCCCAGCTTGAGCTGTGTCCCCTTGTCCTGTCCCTGTTCCCTGGGAGCAGAGCCCGACCCCCCCTGGCTGTCCCCTCCTGGCAGGGACTTGTGCAGAGCCACAAGGTCCCCCCTGAGCCTCCTTTTCTCCAGGCTCAGCCCCTTCCCAGCTCCCTCAGCCACTCCTGGGGCTCCAGCCCCTTCCCAGCTCCGTTCCCTTCCCTGGACACGCTCCAGCCCCTCAGTATCTCTCTTGTGAGGGTCCCAGAGCCAGACACAGCATTTAAGATGAGTATAAAACCCATAAAGAACCAGAATGTGACCCAGGTGATGCCCTGTGCTGATGGGGCTCTCTGTGCACGGAGGAATCGGTGCCTGTGAGTACAGACACCCCCCAAGGCTGGAGCTCAGCAGGGTTAGGAACTCACCACTTGGAATAATCAGCAACGTTTCCTGTGCTCTGGATGCCATCGAGTCTGGAAAAGTCAAACTAATCTCGTTTGGTGTCTGCCTGCACCTTGCTGGAGGGGAATTCTGTTCCGCTGAAAATTGCACTGCGAACGTGTGCCAAAAGGAGCAGGTCCATGGCTGAAGCAGAGCCAACTCCTCCTCCCAGCATGGAAAAGGAGCTCCTGGACTCACCTGGCCTCGTCCTCCACTGCCAATATTTTAGTGGGATAGGTTATCTCATGGTATTTTGGCCACAGAGGATGACTTGCAATATTTCAGGTTCTCCTGGGTTGTCCTTTCACCTGCCTGTCTTTTCCCTTCAGCCTCCTGTGCTTCTGATGCCTGACTTTATTATCTTTGCTATTTCTAACCCTTTTTTGGTCCCTGTTGGAGCCTGATTTCTGCTGGGGGGAGGATGGAAAAGGTCAGGCTCTCACTAGCGAAGCTTATTTAATTTGTTTGCTGCATCTGTGGACAAACTTACATGTGTGTTGCAAGTATTGACCTACCAGGAAGCCTCCTGGGCACATGGGCCCCATGGTTGTTTGTTTGTTTATTTACTCTACTCTGTTCTTTTCTCCCACCTGATCCAGTATTCCCAATTTTACCTCTCCTGCAAGACAAAAAAGCTTAGTGGACTGAAAACAGCAAATAAAACTGACATTTGCAGCAGTCAGTCTGATACAAGAGGATGGGGATGCAGCAGCACTTTTTTGGGCTTGTTTCCACTTCTTCTTTAAAACCTCTTTTAATCAGGAGCTAATGACGAGTTTTGGTCACGAGAGCTGATGCACAGGGAAAAAAAATACCCACCAGTTTGCATTCAAAATAATGCAAACCATTATAAATAGGGAGATCTGCAAGGGTATAATCAAGCTAAATTGCTCATTGTTGCTCTCACCAGAGATGATTTCTTGCCTCTATCTGGGCAGGGCTGTCGTCTGGCTTTAGGGAGGAAGTGTTCTCTTTTTATTCCAGTTATAAACCTTTGCAGCAGCAGCAGCAGCTGGTGGCTGCAAGAGTGGGTTTTTCCTCTGGGTTTTGTGCAGATGGAGCAAATATTCCTGTGCCTTGGATACTGCTGTCCAAACCGTGGTAGGAAAGTTGTCCTACAGGTTTCTGCCACTCTCCTGATGCAGCCGAGCTGACCCCTTAAGGTGGAGCTGTCTCCTCTGGGACCGCTGCAGGCACACATGGGGAAATTTGCAACAGGTCACAGCAGCAGCCTTTAAAATCTCTTAAAAATGCCAGGAGAGCAGCTCTGCCTTGGGAATGAATAGAGGACTGTCTCTGCCTGCAGATGGTCTGCAATAAGCTCTGGGATTGAGTGACTCCAGGCAATTTATCCTATTGAAAGTAGCCTGGGGAGAATTGGGAGCTGATGCTGAAGCCTCTGAACAAATCATAATGTCTTTAATACTTGGGTGCTTTTTTGTCCTGATTTTCTTTAACTGTGTTGTACATGAATGCAACATAAAAACTGGGCACTTTTCTGTGCTTTAATTGAAGTAGTGTATGGAAACATGGAATGGTTTGGGTTTGAAGGGACATTAAAGTTCAGCCAGTCCCATCCCCCTGCCATGGCAGGGACACCTTCCACTGTCCCAGGCTGCTCCAAGCCCCAGAGTCCAACCTGGCCTTGAACACTTGCAGGGATCCAGGGGCAGCCAAAGCTTCTCTGGGCACCCTGTGCCAGGGCCTGCCCACCCTCAGAGGGAAGAATTTTTTTCCCAATATCCCATCTAAACCTTCCCTTCTTCAGCTTAAGGCCATTTTCCCCTTGTTCTATCACTCCCTGCCTTTGGGGAAAAGTCTCTCTACCCTGTGTATTGTGGAGACAGCTTATAAAACTGGGCAACAGTATTCTAGTCTGCTGATTTTCCTACTAAATTATTAAAAAAAATTTTTAATGATAATTTGCTTGGTTATTTCTTCACTGGGCAGTTTTCTGAGAAGTAGGTGGCTTCAGTTATGGCTTGGCAGTGAAATTTGCTATGGAAATCTCACAGCCTGAAAAACTTCATGGCTATGGAAGGCAAACATGGCTTTATGATGTCACTCTCATCCCCAAAACACAGCCTTTGGCTCAATTATTCTAGATGTCTCTCTCTTAAAGTTTTTCCCCTTTGCTTCACTGTGTATGGAGCAACTTTTGCTGAGGAATGGGAGCGTCCTGAGGGTTAAGTGGCCTAATTTCATCTGTGCTGCTTTTGTTTTTCTAACCTCAGAAGGCAGAAACCCTGAACTGAAAAGTATATAAAAAGATTTTAATTAGTACAGGACAGAAAATAAGGCTTCCCTTGAAAAAGGGGACTGATTTTAGTCTTCTAAATTAACCAAAGGGTGGAGTTACAAGCAGCAAGTGTGGCACCTACTTGGATATTCCACAGCATCCTTTTTTTTGGCCTAGTTCTTGGTAGGAAGGCAAGCTCCTGGGTGGAGTTATAGCTCCCATCAAAGAGTGTCTTGTTTGGACATGTTGACAAGTCACTGATGTCCTTGTCAGCAGTAAATATCAACCTGACTGTCAGGAGGCAGCTACGGATGAGAGAGGTGAAAGAGCCTGGTCTCACCTCCTGCCTGCTCCTGTGGCCCACCTGTGACAGGCAGGAAAACCTGGCTCTGACAGCAGCTGGGAAAGCCACCAGCTCCTGCCTGAGCGTGACATCCACTCCTCTGCCATGCAACGGGGTCCTCTCCACCCCCTTCCCATCACCAGCTGGCTCAGGAGGGCCCACAAGGAGCTGCTCTTCCAGAGAAGGCAGACATCCCAGGAAAGAGGATTTCTGGGGGTTGCTCTTGGAAAAAGGCCCGGTGTATTTGGGATTGGGCACTAGGACATCACAGCTTGCAGCCTCTTTGGCCAGATGCCTGTTGAGCCTGCCTTTTGTGCCAGGTGGAGATGAGGAGTTTTGCTGAGTGCTTGAAGAACTCTGCTCTCCACCTGTAATTTTTTGTCAGAACTTTCATTCCTCTTTATTGCTGTTTTTCTAATTTTTCTCTGGGCTTCTAATGACAGTGATTATGCCAAATGTGGCACATTTCATCTACTGTGGAAATGACTTTCAGACCCAACTCTCAGTGCTTAAAGGACCATTAAAAACCCTGCTTTTCAGAACTGAGCTTTGGTGTTTTCCCCACTCTATTTCCAGTCCTGTGTTAAGCTGTAAAGTAGTAAAATTGCTGACTTGATTATGTTGCATTAATTAATTATCTCTATAGCAACATGTGCTGATGTCATAAATATGGGAATTCAGCAGTGCAGCTGGATGGAAGAGGAGCTAATGGATAAATGGGGAGAAAGCTTTTTTTAAAAATCTCTGCAGTAGTTAAGTAAACAGATTACTAATAAAGTAATATTTTGCACAGTTTCTCTTTCACTGCCCTATTTCCCTTTCGATGGCACCTTCTGCATTGCATAGGTTCTGTGTGTTCCTCCTGGAGAAGTTTTCCAAGCTGCAGGTCCGACTCTCAGTCATGCTCAAAGCACTGGGTTATCCCCTGCTTGCTTTTATACTGACATGGAAATTGAGGCAGCAGAGCTTGTCCTTGCAGCAGGAATTCCTTTGCCTTCAGCAAAGCCACCCTGCTAGGGATGGTTCTCCACGGGGGAGGGAAGGGTGTGGGCCTCCAGAAGAGGAAACACAGTTAATTTTGGCATTGTGAGGTGGAGGGGGTGACACAGCGCGAGACAGGAGATGTCAAGAGGCAGAGGAGATGGAAAAAGTGAATTTTGGCTCTGAGAAGGCTGGGATGCTCTGCTCTGCTTAATGTGGGTACAAGTAGTTGTTATTTGTCTGGCTGTTAGGAGCCCTGGGTTATCTCTGGAAGTCCTGGCTGGGCTACTGACTCTCCTATTTTGGCTCTTGGATTAAAGGCAGGAGAGAGGTGTCGTCAAACAGTGCTTGTGCAGTGGGGCTCAGAGAGGGACTCTCCCTGACTCCAGGAGTTTGTAGCAGATGTGGTGTCCTAAGAACCTAGCAGGAATGGCTTGTGATGATAACTGCAAAATCAGGCTGGGAAGAGGAATAATCAGTTATTTGAAAGGAAGAAATATAGTCAGAGGAGTCCATAATTGCACTGCAGGTCTAAAGCTCCCAAGAGGTTGAGACCTGGTGCTTTCCTCACTCGTTTTTTTTGTCAGTCTATCATCTGAATAATTTTGTTTGTTTGCTGCCATCAGCTGTGAAGCTGATCAGTCCTTCCCAGTCCAGCACAATGCTTGAGGAGTAAAGGCACTCCGGGGTGAATAATTTATTCAGTTAATCTATTTTGATTTCTGTCATTTGACAGGTCCCAGGCAGGGTCTGTGTGGAGGAGGCTCAGAATGCAGCACTGCTATTTATACAGCACCCCGGCTCTGGGAAGCGCTGCGAGGATGTGCTTGACGGGGTGAAGAGCTTGTGATCTCAGAGTGCTTTGGAATGTCAGACACTCCTGAGTTCTGCTTCCTGCAGCAGGAAAAGACCTGGGGACCTTTGCTTAGTTTTGCACTGTGGTGGAGCACGGAAAATTCGTGGTGAGGGTGTGATGGGCACTGCTGGCTGAGCTCTGGGACAGTCCCTTGGGAGCTGCTGAGGGTTAAACCCTTCTGTGGAGCAGCCCAGATCGTGTGCCGTGCAGCATCTGCTGGGAAAAGAAGGCCCCAAATATTGCTGGTCTGCTCCATGTTTATTTGGCTGCCACAGCAAGTCAGGGAAGGTTTAACTCGGAGTGCAGGACACTGCACAAACATCACGCTGTAAATCACCCCTCTCTGCCTGGGATAGGTGCAGGAAGGGTTAAGCTGTAAAACAACCTGCCCTTTTCTACATAAATTAAAAAACGTGTTAATGTGGTAATATTTTGATTTCCGTTGAAAAGTGTTTATTTTGGTAGCCTGTACGAAGTTTCAGCTATTCTAAAACCCTGCAATTTCACAGCCGGGTTTTCATGTTCCCAGCAGAGAAGGAGGTGAGATACTCAAAGAATCTCTGTTCTTATTTCAGCACTGCACTTGCCAGCCAAATTTTCCAAAGAGCCCAGTTTGCTGACATAAATGGGGTTGCTGGTGTGCCGAAGGAGAAGGAAGTGCCGGAGAACATTTTCCTCCCTGAGTCCAAGTCTCTCCCATCTTATCTTTCCCTTCCATATGTTTCCCCTGTAATGAGAGGAATTATTTATCATTAAAGTGATATATAATTTAAAAATTAAAGTTAATGAATGCTTAAATTAATTTACTGACAAAAACAAATGTCTGTACTTCAGATCCTATAATTTTAATTGGAGTGGGCTACGGCTTAATTAACATGTATTGATTGTAGTCCTGAGTGCATCTATAGGTGGGTGGACTGTGTTGGGAGAAATCCTCTTCGGAGATGAAGATTTGCTGATAACATTCTGAATAATTGTCTTGTGAAGAGACAGAAGTCTTTGCTGTTTTCTCTGCAGAAAGCTTTAAACAAAAGGTATTGTTTTTAATTAAGGCAAAAATTTGGCACGGCCGCTTTATAGATGGGAAGAGAATTCTGCTGCAAAAATATTAATGAAAGGAAGGTGCACGAAGAAGACACAACATTGGAGGAGAGTTGGAGCAAATAAAGAAGCAGATGCAACTGGAAACTTTTTGGGGGATAAAAAGGTAGGCTTCGATTTGGTGTTTACTCCCTACACTCTTTCCCCTGGGCAGGTATCCCCAGATTCATGGTGGGTGACATTGGGGATAAGGAGTGTGACAGCAGGGGAGTGGCTTTTTAGGGATGTGAGAACCACCTGCTTTGGGCCAGTGGGAGGAGAAGACATCCCAAGGCCTCTCCAACCCCAGGTGTTCTGGGAGCCCATGGAGCTGGGGACAGGCACTGCAAGCAGGAGCCCAGGGTGTGAGGAGAAAGAGAGGCAGTCCTCACTCCCTGGCACAAAGCCCTCTCAGCCTGATGCTGAGAACCTTTTCCCTGACCTGTTCCATGTGGCAAAGGACCCGAATCCATCTCTTTAAAGAGACCTCTGTATTCTCTGGTGTCAATATTTTATGTTTTATGAATGACCAGAATGAAAGATGTGCCACATGTCTCCTTGCAGCTTCAGTCCACAAACTGCCTGAGCTCCTCTCAAGGATTCAAGAGAGAGGTACCTCCTGGAGCCTCCTGGCCCTCTGGGGCAGGTTTGGGTACCTGCAAGGGGGAGAAGCCAGAAACTGCTCATTTTCTCTGGACAGGACAAGAGAAAACAGCCTCAGGCTGCACCAGCGCAGGTTCAGGTTGGACATCAGGAAAAATTTCCTCACAGAATGGGCTGTCAGGCATTGGAAAAGGCTGCCCAGGGAGGTGATGGAGTCGCCACCCCTGGAATTGTTCAAGATACAAGTGGATGTGGCACCCAGTGCTCTGGTCTGGTTGTACGGTGGTGATCAATCAAAGGTTAGAGTCAATGATCCTGGAGGCCTTTTCCAACCTAAATGGTTCTGTGATTCTATAATTCTGTGATTCTCTCAGCCTTGCATTTGAGAGGTTTTTTCTTCCATAGCACAAACGCCTCCTTCTTCAAAAATATTTTTATTTTCATTGCATTGTATAGTTGCAAAGAAAACAACCAGTCCTCTAGACTTGACTCACAGCAAAATGTTTATAAATTCAGATCCAGGTTGCAGAGACGAACAGTAAAACAGAAGAAGAGGGGATTTTGTGAAGTCCCATGTTGCCTGGGTGGAAGAGCTTCACAGCTGCCTCCCATCACCACTGTCTGCACAGGGGATGGGAAGGGGCAGGTGGTGATGGTCTGAGGAGTCCCTCACCCCCTTTTCTGCACCTAAGCCCAACTGGCAGACCAATGTGCTCTTCCTTACAGTCACAGAATCCTTTGCTTTGGAAAAGACTTCTGAGATCAATGAGTCCAACCATTAACCCAGCAGTGCCAAGGCCACCACTAAACTGTGTCCCCAAGTGCCACATCTACACTTAAACACTTCCAAGGATAGTGATTCCAACACTTCCCTGGGCAGCCTGTTCCAGTGTCTGGCCACACTTTCAGTGAAGAATTTTTTCCTAGTATCCAACCTAAACATCCCCTGGTGCACCTTGAAGCCATTTCCTCTACCCTGTCCCTTTTTTCCTGGGAGAAGAGCCTGACCCTCACCTGGCTACAACCTAATCAAAGTTTTCCTTTTTGCTTCCACGCCCTAGAGGAGGAGGATTTTGATTCATCCAGTGGGGTTGTGTAAATGGAAACTCCTCTTCCAACTTGTCAAACCCATCCCTTGCTCTGTCCCTTTTTATTAATGCGGTGCACAGGCAGTGCCTTCCTGGAGACCCTTTCTTCCCCTTCCAATATATCGAATAAATTTTACATCAGGAAGGAAAGTAACCTGCAATAATGAACCATCAGTGGGTATTTAAGATTGTCTTAATGGGTCACATTGATGTAATCTCCACTTTTTCCTGGGAAGATCATACTGGGCCATAACCTCAATTCATATTTATGTCAGAAGAAATTATATGGCGGAGATGGCTCAGAAGGAGCTTTTCCCTGCTAAACAGTCGATACAAATCTACAGATCTGCCAGAAATATGCTGTGATTTGAAGGGAGACAGGGAAATATCAGATGTTTAGGGCTTTCCTCTCTTGCCTGGAAAAATTCCTGAAAAACTGGTTTCTCACCCTAGGATGTGACCCAAGAAGGTGTGTGCTAATGTGCCCAGAAACGTGCAAAGTTGAGTGACTTTAGGATTACTCAGGAGCACTTTTATCATCTTTTTAATGTGGACATGAAAGATGCCTGTAGTTTGCCTGGCTAAAAGAAAATCAGGAGGGAAAGAGAAATAGAAAGAGCTATATAAATAAAAGCAATGGAGGTGTATGTATATAAATATATATACATATAATATAAATGTATATACATATAATATGAGTAATGTTTGACCTTCCAGTCATATCCTTATGCCTGTTAGTCATTATTGATCAGACCCTTCTGAAGGCCAAAGCCAGCCTGGCCTGTGGCATCAGGGACATTGTCTATAAAATAAAATAAAGGATGAAAATTGCATTTAAGGCCATTCCTCTTGGCCAGAAGCAGCAGCTCTGTCTTGATCCAACGCTGCAGGAAGATGAGATAAAGTTGCAAGTTCACTCGGTCAGGATGGATGAGGGTGCAGGGGAAGGCAATGAAAATAACACAGATTCCCGGAGCTGTCTCGGCGAGGAAGGGACAAACATGACTAATGCCGCCTGAATGATTTGCACAAAAGGATTTCTTGGACAAACTTTGCCTTTCTGGAGGTAAACTGTCAGAGGGCACAATGCCAGTTTTCTGATGTGTTCATGAGTCAGAATTATTTAATGAGGGAAGGGAGCAGCCGTCCCCAGGCCTTGGAGCTGCGTTTCCCAGGGGACCAGCGCTGCTCTCGGTGAGGAGGAAGCTCCAACACCAGCTCCCAGCAAAGAGCTCTTGCTCTTGAGGTCACTCCAAGCTCTCCCAGATAAAATCACTCCTTAGTTTGTATTTTTTTGGATCATACACAGTGCTGTGAGGTGGGAAACCTAAATGCAAAGAGGGCTTTAGTGACACAAGCGTCCAAGTGTTGACGCGAGGCCTCAGTTTCTATAAAGGCTTCCAGTGGTTCCCATCTAGCCATGATTTTTTTTTTCTTTTTCTCTTTTTTTGGGCACACCACCTAATTTTACTGTTCTTTCTCTCAGCCCTTTTGACGCACCTGTGAGAAGAATAATTTATTCAGTTGTTTTTTCGGTGCGATTATCTCCTAGCAGAAAGCCAACAACTAAAAATTAGCAGTGTAGCACACACACATAGGCTAAAGAATGAGACTTCCTTCTTTCCCTTCTTTCTCTTTTCTTTTTCTGTTAAAGCATGCATTTGTTGAAAAACAGCATTTCAGGTGAGCTGAAATTATTGTGTTGAACTCAACGAAAAGATGACAACAGAAAGTAGCAATTTGAAAAAAAATCAAAGCACATTTTAGTGCATTTTTGAAATTAGATGCTTTTACTTCTGTTTTTTGAAGTGATGTTTGGAGCCAAAATGAAACTAATGTTAACTTTAAAAAGATGTTCTTTGGAGCTTTCCTGTTGAGTCTTTCCCCTCCACCCCCAAATGTTTTCTCTTTGCTTTAAATTTTGTTTAGGAAGAAATTGGCATGTTTGCCTTGAGCTGCCCCAGGATTATCCCACCTCCCTGACCAAAAGGAAGTACATCCATGGATCACATGGTTATTAACTGGTTGAAGCCCCCATGAACAAAAGAAACAGCAAAGGGAGATCTGACAAGCATTTGATACTTTCCTTCTGGCAAATATTTGCTTTTTTCATTTGGTCTGCTGTGGGAAAATGATCCTTGCATGTGTAACCATGAGCGTGGCCTTAAATCCCTTTGGCTTCTCCCCTTCCAGGTGGGTCAGGCTGTGTCCCCTGTTGTACCTGCAGGGCCATGGGTGAGCTCCAGCTGGGAGACTCCTCCTGCCTGAGGCTCCATCCCTCTGCTCCCAGGCAGCTGCTGGAGCTGTGTCCATCCTCAGGGATGTGACTGTGAAGTGTGACTCGGATTTTCTCTGCTTTGAAAATGGAGAATAAACCACTGGTGCAATCCAGGAGAAACAGGAAGGAAAATGCCATCTGAGCAGTCCCCAGGCTGTCCTCCTGTGCCTGAAGTAACTCCTGTGGCGTAGCAGAGCCTGGAGGTGTCTTGCATTCCTTTGAGCATCCAAGGGACGCTGAGAAACTGGATGCTGCTGGAGGAAGAGCATCTGGAGGGGCAGTGACGTGGCCTGAGCTGCAGGATGGGGTCCCAGCAGCCTGGATTTTGCTGTGCTCCTTTCCCTGCCTGCTCACTGCACAGCAACAGCCCCCACTAGCATGTCCCAGGAGCAGCAAAATGGCTCAGGCTTGTGTGGAAATGGAAGAATGAAGTGAGAGTTCATTTTTCCTTGCTTTCCCAACCAGGAGATTCATGAGGTGGCGGGGTGAGTTTAAGGGAACTTGCAGTCTTTTCATCATATTGATGGGTGGATGGATTGTGTGGCTTGGAGTGTGTTTAAGGCTTTAATTAAATCAGGGCTGCACTCTCTGCAACAGTTCCCTGCTGCTTTAGGGAATCATTCCCAGCCTCTCCAGACCTTGTGTGGTGGGATGACCCTGGCTGGATGCCATGTGCCCAACAAAGCTGCTCCTTCACTTCCCTCCTTGGCTGGACAGGGGAGATAAAATTTAATGGAAGGCTCGAGATCAGGACAGGGAAGGATCACTCAGGAATTACTATCATGGGCAAAAAGGTCTCAGCCTGGGGAAATGAATTTCATTTGTTGCAAATCAAATTGGAGTAGTGTAATGAGAAATAAACCCAAATCTTAAAAACACCTTCACTCTACCCCTCCCTTCTAGTCAGGCTTAGTTTCACTCCTGAATTTCCCCCCACTCCTGCCCAGCAGTGCAGGGGATGTGAAATGGGGTTGTGGTCAGTTTATCACACATTTACTGTGTCTATCACTTTTTCCTCATCCTTCATTCTTCCCTCGGGAGGCCATCCTCCATGAAATATTCCAAAGGGAGTCCTCCCCAAAGGCTGCAGTTCTTCACTGCAGTGGGCTCCTCTCTCACTGGGGCTCCAGCACAGGCGTCCCTTGGGATCACAGCCTCCTTCAGGCATCCTCTTGATCCAGAGCAAGGTCCTCCACAGCCTGCAGGTGGATCCCTGCTCCACCATGGACTTCCACTCTGCCTCACCATGGGCTGCACCAGCTCTGTTGGACCCTGGAGAAGATTCTGGCAGCTTCACAGAAGCCACTCCTGTAGCCCCCCCCACTACCAAAACCTGGCCATGCCAGCCCAATACACCTTGAATCATTACTTGGTATTAATTTTTCAGCCTAAAGCAAGCTCTGGAGACCTGTTATTTTAGAGATTAAAGTTCTAGCATAAACAAACTCATATGCATGTTGTTTTCGCACGGGAGATGTTTTCAGTATCGTATTTAATGTTCCAAACAAAGCCATTGCTTGTGGTGTTTTGCAGCCTGGGTGCCTTTGAAAGGGTAGATATGGACCTTGTTTGATGTTGAGCTATTTGGGGCTTTTTATTTGCATTTTGTGGCTCTTATCTTGTAGACAAAGACTCCTTTCTGTGTCTGTAGATCAGGATGTCAACCACAAAGCTCTGTGGAAATGGGAGACGGCTCCAGAGGTGCAAGACACAAGTTCAGGGGCAAATGGAAATGAGGGATGTAGAACATTTTCACTTTGAGGTTTAGCTCATCCTAGCAGAGACTGGTGGTAACTTGTGTTTTTTCCATGCACTTTTGATTTTTTTTAAAAAGTGATCCCAGACTGGAAGAGGGGGGAGGTGAATTTCCTGGAAAATTGCAACGGCTCCCCAAAATTCACTAGCTGCCCCTGGATGCTTGGCTTCTGGGCATGGCCACAGTGCCAGGGCCCAGGGAAACAAATACCACCTGCAGAACTTCAGCTCTTTGTCAGACGGCAGTGAGAAGAGGAAGAGAGCAGTGCAGAGATGCTGTTCACTTGTTGGCTCGGGATGAGAATCCATCCCTTTGGGCTGCAGGTCAGGTTGTTAGGGAAGGGCTTTCACTTTCTTGCAGGCTCCCCATGATGTGAAGCACTGGAAAACTTGTGTTTGAGGGAGCTCAGGAGGCTTTCTGCTGCTGGCCAGTGCCTGCTGGAGAGGAAAACCCAACAGGACTAGTGGGAGGCTCCGAGGGTGCTGCTGCACCAGCCTTATGCCACTACACAGTGCCATGAGCAGCCCTGGGTGGCCTCTGCACCTGAGCCCTTGAGTGTCACTGCCCTTTAAAGGCAGAACCCACTTCCAAAGCCACCCCAGCATGGTTCAGTGCTGTTTTGTGAGGCTCTCCCTTGGCTTCCAGAGCAGTATCTCAAATGGGAGGGTGCAGGGATGAATCAGGTGGTTGCTGCTGCTGCTGCATGTGAGCAAGTTTTTCTAATGTACTTATCTCTTGTTTCTGTAAAGGTTATAAAAGTAAATAATCTTGCTCTAACACAGTGTTCTTGCAGTCCCTGTGTAGCTCCATGGATAACTCTTCCTAAGGCTGACTTGTGGTGATTAATACTCTACAGACGGAAATTATTTTTTTTTAAAGGAAGCAGAGAAGTAAATCTTGAAGATGCTTGTTCCCTTCATGCCCCCTGTGCTTGAGGCTGGTTAGCTTTTGTTTCCTCCTCCAGCATGAGAACACTGGTGAAATGTGTTGCCTCCTGTCCTGCAATGTTGGTCCCTGGCACTGTGAGGATTAGCAAGTGGCCAAGAGCATCAGGAGGTGACCTTGCTCTGCCATAAGATCCCTCCTTGCAGGTCTGGGCTGCCCAGGGGAAGCTGGCAGCACCCTTTGAACCAGGTGAGCAACATCAAGCTTCTTTCTGTATGCTGGGGAGTCTGGAGAGGGTCTGGAGAGGGAATGTGAGCTGGGCAGGAGAGGCTGCAGTGTCTCACCTCTGCTTTCCTGGCACTTGTGCTGTGCTGAGTTCACGCTGATGCTGGTCCTGTCTCTGTAATGGGTTTTTCAGCACTCTTCAGAGACCTGTGCTGGGTAGTGCCCTGGGCTATAGCCAAGGACTGGGAGACCACTGGGAAGTAGGTTGGTACTGCCCAAGGTTTCCCTGAACAATGTGGCAGGGTACCAAGTACACCAGCAGCCAGCCTTGCACCTGTTTGAAACACTGAGATTAATGAAAACTGTCCCTTTTCCATGAATATTCTCAGTATTGCACCCCTCTCCATCCGTCCCACATGCTTGATCTATCTTGCCTGGGATTACAGTTCTGCATTCCCTCATTTTCCAGAAATGTTTTGTCTTTGTGGATGTTGCCCTGCACAAATGTTGCCCTGAGCCATCCAGCTCTGTGTGCTCCCCACAGACGTGGCTTCTCCAAAACTTTCCACTTTGTGGTCAAACCTCTTTTGACCTTTGAAAGCTTTGGCTTGGGAGGGAAGTTCTTCTGCTCCAGGAAGGGATGCTGCAAAATAAATCCCACCGTGGGCAAGGGAGAAGCATCTAATCTTCTTGCTCCCTAGATTTAGCTGTGCCATTAGCCTGGACCCTGCACATAAAGCTAATTTTATAATTTGTAAACGTAGCCGAGTGGGTTTTATAGAGCAATGTCGGGAAGTGATGAAATACCTTCAATAGATTTATAAAGAAGTTTAATGCATAGAGCTCTCTCCCCCCCTTCTGCCCCCCTCCTTCTGTCTTGGAGTTGCACACAACAGAAAACATGGCCATGGGA
Source organism: Dicaeum eximium (assembly GCA_013396995.1). NCBI lineage: Eukaryota > Metazoa > Chordata > Aves > Passeriformes > Dicaeidae > Dicaeum > Dicaeum eximium. The sequence goes on along the minus strand of VWZP01006149.1, from coordinate 1,459,097 downwards.
AGGGCTTCGTGGCCAGCACTCAAGTCTTTAATTTTGCTTTTACAAGACAGTTTTATAACATCAAGAAGAATGGAAAAGCTGCAAGGCATGCACACTCAAGATGCTGTGCTCCTGGAAAGTTCTGGATGGGCTCCAGGCAATGTTTGGTGGCAAAGGAAGATGAAGGTCTTGGAAAGAAGAGGAAATAATCAGCCAAGCCCTCATCCTGCAATATTCCTGTTTCTGTGAGCTGGGAATGCCATTGGAGCATGTGAAGGACGGAAAAAACGCTTTCCTGCAATATGTCTGAGGGTGAGTTCTGATTGCATCAGTAACAGCTTCTTCTGTTCCACCCCACTGAATTTTCCTGATGTAATGAAAATGAGCCATCCCATGATCTGCAAGACTCAAAAACCTGCTTTTTACTGGTGCTTGAGCTCCATGTGAGGTTCTTGTGGGACTTCTCCTGGTGTCGGGTCTCTGGTGGAACCCACAGAAGAGGGAACCCTCCCCCTGGGCCCTTGGAAGGGCTTCCCTTATGAATTCTGTGCCAGGGATGAAAAACGGAGATTCTTGGTTTCTCTGTCTTCAGTCTCTTGTTTATTTTTCTCTTTTCAGCAGTTCAGTACGCCATCTACACACCAGACTTAGCAAGAAGTGAGGCACAAAATGGAGAGCAAACACCCAAATTCAAGGTCTTTTAAAGCTATTTAGTCCAATTACCTTCTAAAATGTACTTTGTTTCTACTTTTCTACCAATAACTCTTATTGCTGTATTCATGTAACACCCACGCTGCAGCTTTCTCTAACCAATGGCCTTGTGCCACCAACACTACAGAAAATGGAGCCAAAGAAGAACAAGAAGGAGATGAGACAATGCCCAAAATCCTCCATCTTGCCTCCTGTACACTCTTGCATTAAAATCCTAAACCTCTAAATTTCTCACCCTGTGATAAGCTACATCACTACATACTGCTATCTAATTCACCTGTGGATTCTAACTCATCCCAAAGCCTTGGTTACTTTCTCCAGGGACAAAGGTTAAAAGCAGTGCTCTGCTGAGGATCAGGGCTTCTCAAAACAGCCAGAGAAACATTCTCTGTGCCCTGGACTCCAACATCCTGGTAGGAATTCCTCTGAATCAGTAAAATGTTTTCCCTTCCTGCTGTCAGGGGGGAGGATGACACTTGTGGTGCCCAGTGGGTATCACTATGAATCTCCCCTGGGTTTGTGTGGTTCTTTTTTTTTTTTTTTTTTTTGATGGAGTAAAAATGGACTGACAGATTTGGAACTGATTAGTGAGGGGAAGGAGAGATGGATGTTGTGACCGTGCGTTCCCTGTTTTCCTCAGGAAACCAGGCCAGCAAGTGGGATGTGTCACAAAACCTCCAAAACACAAGTGTCTGCCTCAAACAGCCCCAGCCTCATACGAGGCTTTTGCAGGGTCAGGAAAAGGGTTTTGGACCCGGAGATCTGGATTAGCAAGATAACTGATAATCAGCTGATAATCAGCATGCACTGAGCAGCCTTATCATAACCAGCACCAGCCCTGTGTCACCCTCTTTATCACCCAAGGGCTGAGCAAACCCAAGGCCAGTGTCCTCCCATAGGTCTCTCCCAAAAATGATGAGAAGCTCTGGAGGAGAAGGCTCCTCCCGGGCCAGTTTGCCCAGCTCTGGCTCAGCAGCTTTGCAGATTCATCTCTGCGTTAAGACCTGAGAAGTGTTGGAGGGAGGAAGGATTGCCTGGATGTATTTTTCCACTCCATCTCTTTGGTTTTTATGTTCCTAGTTGTGTTTTCTTTTAACGACTCGCAGCTTGGACTCTTTCCTGATTTTTCTTTTCTTTTTTATTTGTTTTGTTTTGTAGTTTTTTTTTTTTCCTTTCTCTCTATTGAACGCTGATGGAAAAGGAGAGTGCTTTCCTCCTGCCTACTTAAATCTTTGGCTGAGTCGCACGGAAAAACAGTCACACTTACTGCAGCTCCCAAAGCCTTCAAATCATCAGGGGAGAGGGGAGGAGGGAGCTGCAGATGGAAGAAAATCATTTGTATAGGCGTAGAGTGAAGAATCACCTTCCTTTAAACCTGTGATCTGTCTCTGTTCCTACAGATTGCTGTCTCTGATCTTTTTTTCTCGGCCCAATATCTCCTTTCTATTATCTTTCCTCTGCCTTTGCTGTGATGTGTCTGTGGTGTGTCCCTTTTTGCTGGGATGTCTTGCTCCCAGGAGAGTGTGAGTAAGAATGCTGGGACTTGAAGATCCAGGTTATTGACAAGAAATCATTACTAAAACCTTTTAATGCCTATTCTGTAATTGATACAGGGATGGGCAGGGGGGATTTTTCTGTAGACACAGGTTTTTTTCCCCCTCCAAATGTCTTTGAAAGCCCTGAGTGTGGTGTCCTCCAGCCATTTCCTAATGGGTTAAAGCATTCTGGTGCCAGATGCTTTGGGGTCTGTAAATATTGCCCTGTTTGCAGATGGATACACTTGCAGGGAAGCAGATGGAGCCTGAAATACTGAGCAGCAGCAGACCCCAGAGTGCTTGCTCTCAGTTGAGCATCATCCTACATGTAATTTTGGGGCCTCCCTTTAAGCTACCAAGATGTTTGGTTGCCCTTGCACAGCTATTGTGGCTCTAATGCCCCAATTTAAGCTGGGGAGAGAGAACAAGAGGCACTGTGAGTGGGGCTGAAAACACCCAAACCTCTTGCCCTGGCCACTGGGGGCAGAAATAACCTGGCTGGGATGAGACCACTGGTGTGGTGTCCATAACAGGGGAGGGATTAGGGTCCAGCAGGACCCCCATTTCCTCTACCAAGATTATCTTCTGGCCATCTCCCTTTTTTTTTCTTTTTATCTTTTCTTTTTTGCTGGCATCTGTTGCTAGGAGATAGAAAGCACAGTCCTTTTTGAAGCATCTTCAGCTGCCTTCTACCTTCCTGGAGAGCTTCAGCTTTGTTCAGTGTCCCTGCTCCTTTCCTTCTCTTGGGCTCATCCATTTCATCTTTCTCCCCACACACCGCTCAGGAAGGGTTTGCCACGTCCGTGCTTGTTTCAGACACTGCTATGAGCCCGCTCCCCAAATCCTCTTGTTTTAACTAGCTCAGGATTCAGCACCACACACCTGTCTGTGAGCTTCACTCCTGCTCCAGATGTTCCTCCCCAAGGATGGAGGAGTCAGGACTGAGGGAAAGGAGCCCCTGTGGCAGGTGTGCAACTTCTTCTGCATGCAGATATGCACAGGCAGCTCCCTCCATTGCCCTTGGGATGTGCAACAGCTTCTCACCCCTCTGCAGGCATTTCTCTGCTCTGTGGGCTTTGCTTGGGCTTCAGCTTCCGATGAAAACTTGCTGGTTTAGTGGGTTCCCTTGCACAGTTAAAATAAAAAGGCAGGTGAAGGATGCTGCAGAGGCCCAGGTGAGAACAGGGACGAGAAGTGGGTCAGGGCATTGGCCCCAGTTTTGGGCTCTCAGTCGCTCTATGTGCCTTTAAAAAAAAGAAACCAGAATCAAAGAAAATGCATGAAAAAAGAGAAACCTGTTCTTAGTCTCCCAGCTTATTCCCAGGCCTGCAGACACGAAGCAGGTGGGCACTGAGGGCAGCAAAATGTTTAGTGATTGCTGAGCGAGGAAGTGACATTTTCCAGCTTGCCTAAGGATGCAAGAAAAATGCATCTGTGTCTGCAGCAGCCCCACGAGCCGGTGCTGACCTATTTACGTGCCCAATTATGCACTGAGGCAGATGCCCTCTTCCCACCTCAGAGCAAGGGGCTGAGCCAGGACAAAAAATTGCCAGCATGGAGTTTTTCCTGGGAGCCAACCCCCCCCAGATCCCGGGATGTCAGCAGAGGGCTCGGCAGCAGCTCAGGGCATCAGAGTGATGTGTTTAGATGAGATCTTGTTTATTTTCCTTTGGAGTGAGGGATGCAGCTGGTTTGGAGGGAGCAGTGAAAAATCTAGCCAGTCTTTCCATCTCTGCATCCATTAATGCTCACTGAGCCAGGAGCTCCCCCACTACGGTGCCTCTGGTACCCCTCCAGTGCTTTCTCCTCCTCCTTCCCACCCTGATTTACCATTTCCCATATTTCATTTCTGTTATGGCCAGTGGCAGTGATTGCTTCACACATTCATCATGCTGTGGGTGTCACAGTGTCGTGGTTGGTGCCTTTGTTCGAGTTCCAAAAACCTTACACCACCTTAAACCACCAAGCCCCAGACCATTTGTTAACTTGCCTTTAAAACTGAGATTGCAGGAGAATTTTCCATGGGAAGTGAAGCTTTTAGTGATTTGTTACTCATCCCCTTTGCTGCCTCACTGTAAGATTTTATTTCAACATTATGGACATTGAGTTGGGAGTGATAACAATTTGGAAATGAAAACTAAGGATCAATCTCAAGAGCGAAACTGAGCTTTTTGAGTTAGAAAGAAACTTTCCTGGGAACTTTTTCACTTGGGTCAGGCTGTTCAAGCATTAACTCAGGATGGTTGGAGGCTTCATCATCAAGAAGTCTTTTTCCTCTATCACACCTGGCCAGCATCAGCTGTTTGAGCCTTAATTCCACCTGTGCTTCATATGAGGAAAGGGGAGAACTTGCTGGAGGAGGGGCAACAATAAAAAATTATTTGTTCTGGAAGGAAGGGCTCATCCTACCTGGCTCTCCACCTGTGGTACAACACATAACCCTTGTCAAAAATGTGACACCTCCTGCCTGCTGTCACTAATTGCTCACATTGAGCTAGAGCAAGACAAACCCCACTCCCAGGGATGCTGCCACCCTTCCATCCCACTTTCCTGCTCTGAATAACGAGGGAAATCAGTCATGCTGCCCTGGGGCTGGCCATCCATCTCCTTCCTCAGCAGTGGCCAGGTAAGCCTGGCCAGTTCTGTCCCCTGTGAGCTCCTTGCAGGAGAAGGGCACTGGTTATAGGAATTGCCATGCTGCAATTAAAAGTTAATATTTCGACAGTGATGGGTGCTTTGCAGTTGCTCCCTTTGTATTAATGATCTTAAAAAACCTCTCTTAGGTGGAAGGTGTTGGCTCTAAATCTGCCCGTTTCTACCTGAGAGAGCCTGTTACAAGACCTTCTTGACTCTTTGAACAGAAACTGTTGGCTCAGAACATCCCCAACAACCCAGAGGTGTAAAATCACAAATGAAGTGAGTTGTGTTGGAGGATTCCGGCCATTTGCCTAATTTTTCTCACCCAGTTTCTGCAAATCCCCTGTGGAGGCGCTTGAAAAGGACATATTTCTCCTTCTCTTTCCTTGCTAGCTTTGTCATTCTGACAAATGGTTGATGTGTTGGTTGAGTTTCTAACGCTGCTGGAAATGGTCGTGGCTTTCGTGTTTTCGAGCCAGCACCATCATTTCCACAAAGAAATGAGAGTGAGAGGCTGTGGCTAACTGTTCCTCTGGCTCTAGTGGACCCCACCACAATCTGCTTTCCTACAAATAATACCTGCCTGTTTTACATCTAGACAGCAGCTTTCCTTATTTATTGAAAAGCTGGGGATTCTGGAGGATATTTCCAGTTTTCTCTGCTATTTCTGGTGGTTGCACTACAGCAAATCAGTCTCCAGCTGCACCTTTTCTCCTCGGTTTTGGCTGGAGGGAGCCTGTTTTGCTTGCTGGGTGATCAAAAACCATCCTAGGAAATGGTCTCCAGGCTTGCAAGGAGCAGTTTGGGGATGCAGTGTGGAAACAGTGCCTTGCTCAGCAGGGATGTGGTGGCACACGGGGGCAGTCCCATGTTCCTCTGCTCTGCCATGTGGAGCCCTGGCACCTCTCCTGAGTTAATGGCCATGGAAACAGCGTTGTACCCTTCATCTCTGCTTTTAGTGGTGCCAGGGACAGCTTTTGCTGGTTGATGTCATGAGGAGACTGATATGGAGTGGGAGAAGTTTGGGATTCTGTGTGGAGTTGTTGAGTCAGAGGTGGTCTGGGTCACCGGTGACAAGGGGACAGAAGGTGCTTAAATGAGGAGTTTTTGCTGGGCTAACAAACATTATCAGATGGGCTGAAAAGCAGAGTTGTTCTTCAGCAGAGTCCTGTTTGAACTGTCAGCCTTTACCAGCTGCAAAGACAGCACTCTGAGTTTCTGACAGGATTCTGAGTCTCTGTGCCTCTGCTTTTCTTAAGATGTCATGTCCAGACACAAAGCCCTCGTGGAAAGAGGATGGTGATTCCCTCACAGCTGGGTTTGAGCTGGGTGAACCACAGGACCACTAAGGTTGGAAAGGACCCCAAAGATCGTCAAGTCCTCTGGCTGTAATTATTAATCTGTCCCCTTTTCACTTGTATTGAAGGAAATGCCATTTTCTAACTAGAAAATGAGAAATACCAGGGGCATGAAAGATCTGATGTTATTGGCGTTGGTTGACTTATACCTAAATAAAAAAGGAATTGTAGAATATCCTGAGTTGGATGGGATCCACAAGGATCAGCAAAGTCCAAATTCTGACCCCTCACAAGATCACCCCATGTTGCCACATTTTGCCGCTTTTTCATGGTCTTTAGTTGTTTGTTGTCAATGGAAGTCCATGGGTTAGGCTTCTTCCCCCAGTGCTCAGTGAAACAGCAATATTTACATCCTGTGGAGTTCTCTTTTCCCAGGGAAAGCAGGAGTGAAAACTCCTATTGTCATCCTCTCTGCTGGCCACAGCTTTCTCCTTTTGCAATATGAGCTGCTGTCTAGCACCAAATAGGACAATATTTAATCTGAGGGACATGGTATGGTTTCCCAAAGTGCTGTAGCATAATTGGAAAAAGAAGAACGAGCCCGGGATCACAGTGAGACAACTCAGCCGAAATGTAAACCGAACACATTGCAAAGCACTCCGGGACTTGCTCGTGCTCCACAGCACTATTTATGATCCTTAACTGATCCAGAAGAGCTGACAGGATAAAAGAGGAGCCTGTCTCTGCTCCTTTGCAATCAGGCACTGGGCTCCCCGGCATCTGTTTTCCAGGGGAGATCACCGATTGTGTGCCTGGTGTTTTCCTCTGAGCGGTGCTGGAGCCAGCCTGGAGAGCAGGGCTGGGAAAGGGCTGCTGAGAGGATAAAAGAAATGAAGCTGGTGCCTTCGGAGGGGAGACAAGGAAAGCCTGGCTTAATTAAATTAGCAGAATGAAAGCTGAGGAAGATAGCTGCCTATAAATACACTGGCGGAAGATGGGGAGGGCAGAGCAGCGCTGAAGGAGAACTATTTATGCCCGAGGACAGTGTTGGCACAAGAACAAATGTTCGTAAACTGGCCCAGAATAAATTCAGCCTGGAAATTGGAAGATTGTTTCTGACAATTAGAGAGCAATAGGACTATGGACCAGCCTTCCTGTGGGAATAGAGGGGGATAAAACCCTTCCTGCTTTTAGCAGGAGGGCCGGATCCAATGACCCAGGGATGCCGTGCAGCTCAACACTCTTTCTCCTTTCCTTATTTTCCTGTGATTTCTGCCTCAGCCTCCTATTTATGCCAATTCTCATCACGTCCCACCCTCCTTTCTGTTGCCTGATATGGATCTTGGTTGCTGGCTTTGCTCCCTTCTGATGCAGGTGGCTTTCTTCTAACAGTAATAAATTCCCCACATGGTCAGGAGCCTGCAGCATTCTTGGTGCTTTTTAATTTTCTTTTTTTCTAATCTCTGCGCCCAATCCCTCTTTGTCCATTTGTCCTTCTTGCATGGAGGGGTCCAGACGGGGGACAGTTGGTGTCTTCCAACCAAGGTGTCTCTGCCAAGCCCCACACAGGTAAGAGGCTCCCTGGAGGGGACTCAGATATTTCCTGTTTGTGTTAAATAGGCACAAAATGGCAATCAGAGCCTATTTCCAGTCCTTTCATGACACAGCCCCCTGAAAATAACTTGTCCCAGTGATGGAGAAGGGCTTTGGGAAAATCCAGAGTGTCGGGAGCCATGGATGCTGAGCAGCCTTGGGATGCTGACAGCAACAGTTTGCAGTCTGAGCTCTGGGAGTTGTGCCATTTGCACAGCTCTTTCTGGGAGATAACACCATTTGGACAACTCTTTCTAGGATTGGGAAATGAGAGATACTTCAGAATAACTTCATTGGCTTTTTGAGTGCCTTTTCTCAGGTTTCCCTCCAACTGCTGTGTAGGGGATGGCGCAGGGGGGTGGCTGAGCTCTCCTTGTGTGCAGGGATGCTTCCAGGAGGGCAGCAGGGATTCTCTTGGCTCGTGAGGTTGGATGTTTATGTTTGGTTCAGGTGCAGAAATAGCTCAATACTGAGGTTGACTTTTTGTCAAAATATGGGCAGCGGATGGATGCGAGCGGGTGTGAGGAAGAAAAGGGATTTCTCTGCTTGCAAGTTGTACCCATTGCCCTAATCTGGAGCTTTTCTTAATTTATTACCATAATGAAGCCCTGTGAAACCTCCCAAAAGGCTGGAGGCCTTGCAAGGAGAAGCATAAGACCAAATTTCTCCTGCAACTGAATCATAATGTTGAATCCCAAGTGTGCTGGAGAAAAAAGAGAAAAATTAGAAGTCTTTGTCAGGTATTATGTCAGCTTTCTGGATTATCAAAGGAAATCTTTTCAGCAGAGTGGTTGAAATACTGGGTTTTCAGGGGAATTAAATGGCAGCCTGTGTGTTTTGGGTGCCTAATTCCTCTAAGGCCTTTAAAAACTCCTGCCTTCATTCACATTCTCTGAGTGTCTCAGCTTATCCAGCGTGAGCCACGTGCGTGCTCCATCCCATATCCAGACAATTCCTCCTGATGAGGGAGCAGGGTTGGTGCTGCTGCCGCCGTTCTGCACGCACACAGCTCTGCCAAAGGACTGGCAAGTGCATCTGTTTGAACTTTACTCTGCCTGCAGTTAAGTGCAATTATATATTTAGATATCAGGATCAATTGGGAAGCTGGGGAGGGAGGGATGTGGGAAATAAACCCCGTTTGCTGTGGTGCTTCACCTCATTTCCTCACTTACTGCTTCACAGCTCAAACACTTGTGTTTCTAAGCCCCTTAATGCCCAGTTTTTGCTAAACCCTGTCCTTTTTGTGGGTTTGAGATTCATTCTTATCAGTTCTTTTTTTCGTAAAAGTAAAATAGAACAGCTATCAGATCAGAATGCATTAAAATAATAATTCTAAATAATGCAACCAACCAAACTAATTTAGTAAAGCAACAGTTTGCATGCATCAAGGTTTTTTATTCCCTTAACATTGTGTAATTGGCTTGCAGGTAAAGTTGAATAAATCATTTATGGAAGGATAAAAATGGGGAATTTCTCAGCAGAGTGTGCTCAAGCCTCATGGATGGGTCACTGAGGGGGACCCCAGCTGAGAGGAGCCAGCCCTTCCAAAGGCTCTGTTTGGATCCTGGCTGTCCTGGCAGCATCAGGGAGGGATTAGGGCTGTGAGGGACAAATCCCAGCAGTGGAGTGAGGGACGTTGTGGATGACAGCACTGGGTGGGACCGTTCAAACTTCTCTTTGATGTTGCAAGACCTTAAAGGGGGTGAAGTGGGAAGAATTTAATTTGCAAAATTCTGCCTACTCCTTCCAACTCCTCGCCATCCCCCAGGGACCCACGGGATGTGGCCCTGAGGCAGCTTTGTCATTGTCACAATTATATTTATTCTTATCCCAGCCAGGTCAAACTTTATAAGCCAAGTACAAGGCAGCTGGCTGTGCCTGGTTTTCCCTCCAGATTAAGCCCTTTGCATCATGCATCTGTAGAATGACTTCAAAGCACTGCGTATCCCATTTCTTCCTCAATTCCTGCCTTTGTTGCTTTGGGTTCTAAAGCAGTGAAAAGAATTTTGAAATTCTCATGCCTTCTCCTTATTTATTCAGCGTTACCTTGGCTCTGCTGGGTTGGGGTCCCTCGACATTAAGATTTTACGAGCCCAGCTCTGCCGTGCCAGACATGGGAGCGTTTTCCCCGGGTGCAGGTGGAGAGTAAATCCATAATTCTGTCGTAACTCAAGCCCAGAGGAAATGCTGTGCTCAACTCCAGCTGCTCTTCTGCTCTTCCCACTGCCCTTGTCCTGCTGCATTGCTTCTGGGATGCTGTCCCAGACACTGTTTTGGGGGAAATATGTTAGATGAGATGGAAAACCCGGCTGAGTTCCTTGCTGGAGCTGCATTCCTTCGTGCCTCTCTGATGTATCTATGTGGTAGCATAAAGGAAAAGGTCATTAGTTTTCAGCCTAATCCCTACTGAAGCATTGGGCTCCTTCTCTGGATGGCCAGCAGCACTCTAGAGAGATGCCAAGACAACTTAGGTGTTGGCCAGGGCTGTGGGAAGCGGTGATCCTGGCTGGGGGGTTCAATTTGCATTGCAAATGCTGCAAAGCAGCTGCCAGTTCACCCCAGGACGTGACCTATGGGGCTTTTTCCTGTGGTCTTTAGCCCACTGCAGGGGCAATGCCCTCTCTCCCTCTTCAGTGCTAATTCTGGACTCTTGTCTGTGCTCTTGGAGGAAGGGATCTCTCTGTGCCAGCACTGCCAGCCCAGCATCCCCTCTGGGATATGTGAGGATAGAGCTGGCAGCAGGGAGACCCAGGGGAGAGGAAAAAGAGAGGATGAGGATGGAGGGATGGCAGCTGGAGCTTGTCCTCCATTTGCTGGCCCCTTTACCAGCAGCTCCTTCAAACCTGGGCTGGCATCCACCGCTGCTGGCACGCTCCTGGCAGAGGGGCCACGCTTGTCCCTCCTGCAGTCACCCCTGTGACCCGCCACTGTGGCGTGCTTCCAGGAGAGTCATCAGCTACTAAAAATAACTGGGGAATAGCTGATGGTGTGCCTTCTCTCTGTGTGTCAGTGGAATTAGCCAGGAGGCTGATCCAGCCAGGACTGCTGCTCCCCTGTCCTGCTGCTCTCCCAAACAGGACGGGGAGGTCACGGCGCCTTGGCTTTGCTCCACGGCCTCACTGCTGCACTTGCTGGGCTGTCACAGCTGGTTTTTCTCCTCTGCTGTGAGCCCAGGCATTGACAGGGAAGTCAGCTCGTCCAGCACTGCTTGTGTTCCTCACCTCTTGCCGTGTCAAACCTTTGGCACGAGTCTCCGGATGAGGAGAGGTTATGGGTGTAACTTCACATCAGAGGGAACAAACTCTTCTAGCTCTGTCTAACCCTCAAGTGGGAGTGAGGAGATGGTGTTCAGTATCTTCAATCCAAAGCACAGCCCTCTGATGCTGGATGCCAACAGCCTTAACTTTCTCCTACAGGAAAAAAACAGAATTGTGGGGTGGAAAATCCAAGAGATGGCTGTCTGTGCTGCAATAGTCCTCTGTCCATCTCATGATCAGAGAACTGGGCTTGTGAGCTGCTTTGCTGCATTTCTCCCTTCCCAGGTCTTTGTTGCTTGTTATAATTCAGGACTTTGCTCTCTACAGTGGCCTTTCCTGCAAGATGGTGCAAAGCCAAGTGACACAGGTCTCCAAGGAGGACATGGACCCTGCTGATTCAGCTGGGCTTGTCTGGTGGGGAGCTGTGGAGGCCACAGCTGCCTCTGGGTCATAACCACCTAAAACAAAGCCTTGGGTGCTCAGGGCACCCCGTGGCAGGGACTAAAGGAGGTCTGGGCACCCTTTTGTGTTAAACAGCTGTTTTATTCTGGCCTCTGGCTGGAGGGACCAGCGCTCTGTGACTTTGTGTGTAGGTTGCAAACAGAGAGATGCCCTCCTCAGCACAGCACATCCAGGTCTTTAATCAGGGACCTCAGTGTCCATAACCTTGCTTGTAACAGCTCTTTGCAGTCACTGCTAAACATATTCAGCCCCGGGAGCAAATGCTGGAGGAAGCATCTCCATCCCTGCTTGTGGGAAAGGGACACAAGGAAAGGGCTTTTTCCTGTATCCCACTGGCTGCTAACAGAGTTCAGGGCTGCTCTGTTAGCTGGGCCCTCCTCATCCTCGTGGATGGGGAATGCTGAGTGCCCTGGCAGAGCAAACCACATTCCAGGGCTGGTGGAATGCTGCAAACTTGCCCGTGCTAAAGCTCTGCTTTTCTGCTCTGGATCCTCCCTGCTTTTCATTCTGCCGTTGTATTTGCGCCTCTTACCCTCTAATTATAGGTGCTATGTTTCTCAGCTTTCCCCTCTGGGAAATGTGTCTGTGTGTGTGCCTGGAGCTGCGCCTCCCCCGTGTCCCTCCTCCTCCTCCTGCCATCCGGGAGGAAGCGGGATGCGATCCCTTCCATCCCTCAGCCTTTTCCCTCCTCTGGCAGCTGCAGCCCTCGCCAAGCGTGGAGTTCACCGAGGGGACAGCGACCACGATTCCAGGAGAGATTGGTGCCTACCGCCCTCTCTAACTGCACTTGCCTCTTCTCTTATTTATAAGTGCAAGCAAACAGGTGCTAAAAGCTTTTCCCCCCATCCTTCTTGTGAGACACAGTCAGACTCTCTCCTGAGAAGTCTCCTAGTAATGTGCTCTCTCCCCCCAAAGCTGCTTCTGCATTTCTGGGCGATCTCTGCAAGGACTTGATTTATCTGTTATCTTCCCGTCTCCCCTTCTTCATTACAGCTGGGGTTTGGGGCTTGGCAGGAGGGAGTGCAGTCATCCTTGAGCTCTCTGCAGATGAGCTGGGGGTTGGAGATTCCCATACTCAATTTGGATATTGGGTATTTTCCATAGTGTGTCCAGAGTCCTGTTTTGGATTATTTGTTAAAGACTAATTCTTCCCAAAGTCAGTAGCTGTGATTCTCTGCTTCAGTGGTCTTAGTTCATTCCCTCGTTCCAGCTGTGTGTGTGAATCCTACAGCTATTGATTCACTGCTTTGGAAACAGGTTTGTGTGTGATTCCTTAACCTTTCTGCTCCAGAATAACCCAGGAAACTCCATAAATTCCTTCATTCTCTAATTCTGTCTGTTCCTGGTGCATTTTTAAGCAGGCAGCTTGTAGATGTGCTCTCTGGGAAAGTCTACTTTGTGGTAAAGCAAAACCTCATCACTGGTGCTGTCACTGGAGAAAAATGTATTCATTATTATTATTCTTATTATTTTTAGGAAAGATGCGATCTCACCTCATGCATAAAATTAGTTTAATGGAACAGCAGGAATGGGAGGGAATATTGGCTTTCCTGTGCTTGTTTGGGGAGTGAGTGAACAATTTCTTTGCTCCCTCTCAGGCCCTGGATGAATGATATGTCATTGAAGCCAGTTTTAGCCGTGGTGTGTCCACGAAGGCAGCAGGTAACCAAGAAAAAGGAATTTGTGAGCTTCTAAACATTGTCCTCAAGCAGCCAGTGAGGCTGAGAGCTGAGACTGACTTAGAGAGGGAGAAATAGGGACAGCAAATGCATTTGTGTCCTGTAAATCCTGAAATAAAGGGGTTATATTCCATCTTGAGTGGAGGGGGCAAGGGGCACCATGTCAGTAGGGTTGGGACACCAGGTCTTGCATGTCCCACGGTCTTCCCATGCCTCTCCTGAGGTTATTCCTGCTGCTTTTAGCTGCCCCAATGAATACAGGCAGCAGGCACTGTGTTTGTAACGCTGTCAAAGTGCACTTATGCTTGCCTGCCCCTCAAAAACTTCTTTTTTCCCTTCACTCCCTGGGAATTGGAAAGGAGAGATGAGGATAAAAGTGATAATGTCATGTCAGGGCATCCAAACGCGGGTGATGGCAGCGTGTGCAGGAGCTCCCGTCCCCTCCAGCAGTCCCACACGGCCTTGTCCTTCGGCTTATTTCCCCTCAGAACTCCAGGTCATCTCAGGGAGAGCTTTTTTCCACTGAAAAGTGAACCTCAGTGAGTATCTCCCTCTCTCGTGGAAGCAAGAAATTTGTAAAAGTTTCAAACCAGAAACTCTTCCTTCGCTGGCAGCCGGAGGATCTTCCCTCTTTGTTTGGAGGAATATCCTGGTCAAAAAGCTGCTGAACACAGAGCTTGTCACAGCTTCTGGCCCTGGGATTTAGGTGGGACCAAGCCCTTCACTCAAAGATCATAAAAGGAGCTCTCCCCTCCTTTCCTGGAGGGAGAGCTCCCTTCCTGCTGATCCGCGGCATCTTTTCAAGCTTTGGTAAAATGGGTCCATTAGAATTAGGGGTTCTTGGAGTAAGAAGGATCAAAGGATGAGTTGGGAGGGGGGAAAAAAGTGTGGGAAGGAGGCAGTTGCAGGCAAACTCATCTAATTTCCATCAAGAGGTGTGAGTCAAGCCTGGGGTTCTGCCTGTCTCCCAATTCCTTCCTTCCCTTGCAGTTTGTACGGGCTGTTTGCACTTTTTCCTCCTCCACCACTCTTCCCTCCTGGGCTGCAGGAGATAGACACTTCTTAAAATGCAAGGTGAGGGGTTTTTTTTTCAGCTCATCAAATGCTCTCTGGTGGCATCAGGGCTCTGAGAAAGCCTAAAAGACTTGGAAGCTGTGTGCAGTCTCATTCCCTTCGGGTGCCAACCCCCGGCATCCCTCCTCCAACAACTTTGCTGCGTTGTGATGGCTTTCCAACATCTCCTCGCCCTCGGGCTCCTGCAGCTCCCTCAGCACCACTCACTGCTTCTGATTCCACTCCCTGTCCTCCTGCCAAGTTGTCTTTGGGCCACCTCCACATCTACTTTACATTGCATGGGACCAAATCTCCCTGATGCCTGGAAGGAAGTGAAAACACGGCCATGAAGGAGCTTCCTGTGCTCTGTGTGTGAAAATATCTCCCCTGCTACACGAAAAAAGAGATAAAATTGCTTTTTAACCTGCTTGTCTTCCTTCTCCCCTTGGTCTTTGCTGAGATGATGGAAGCATTGATCTGACTCCCGGTCAGAGCAGCCATGTGCTGTGCTGTCAGCATCCAGGTTGTCTCCAGAGCTCTTCTAAGCCAGGATCACAGGCCAGATTAAACTGGTAGAAAACCTTACAGCTTGTGGGGGGACATTCCCAGAGAGTACAGGGACTTATTAGTGACAGAGGATCTTGAGGAGAGCAGGCTTTGCTGGGAGATTTTATCTATTGTTATAGCTGGTGCAGGTGGATTTTTCTGTGATAAAAGCTGTAAACACTGCAAAAGTCAGAATGCTCCTTCCTGGCTTGCAATAATCAGCTTCTAGCTCTGAACCACCAGAGTAATAGGACCCTACCCCAAAGTAATAGGACTTGGCAGAGGTCAGGCTCTGCTTATAGGTGATAAGAGAGTTTAGCCTTGAACCAATTCCTTTGGAGGGAGCAGGGCAAAAAGAAAGTACTGGTGGTGCCCCTCAGGGGAGGAATTTGGAGTTAACCAGCCCTTTAATGCACATCAGAGAATCCACCTCCTCCAATCTCTCTTTTTTTGGAGACTGTTTTCCTTGCTCCTGCCAAGAAAGTGGACATTGCTTTTAATACCTTTCAGTATTATCTGCCCAGTGTGGTTTTATTTGGCAGGAGCATTGTCTCTTGGTTTTTTGTTTTGTTTTTTTTTGTTTGGGTTTATTTTTTGTTATCCATCCTTTGAACTGTTTTTGAGCAGGAAAACACTTCTCCCAAAGGTTACTTAAAGAGTTCTTGTCCAAATAGTGACAACAATGGCACTTGGGGGTTGTGTGTCGATCCCAGAAGGCAAACAAACTACACCAACTATAAACCTTACACTTTTTAATTGGGAAATTGATTTTAAATCCAAGCCTCTTGAAAAATCTGATTATTTTCCTTTAAAAAAAAAAAAAAAGAAAACAGGAAGAGTCTTTGTCTCTGTCATGCTCCACCAGGTGAAAGAAAGTGAGGAGGAAATAATTCTTGGCTGCATCTCTGCAGGGTGCCCTGGTGATAACCTGGATAATACAATCTGATTTTGGCCTTGAGTCTGTTCCCTTGGATTATCGCATTTCTTCAAGGACCAAAAGCTGTGCAGGTGATTCAGACCCGGAGGAGAATGTCTTTTTTAGTGGTAAGCTTTCAGGTTTGTTTTTTTCCTTTTCTTTTCCCCAGCCATCAAAGGCCAGAGAGGAGGCTTTTATCATGTGGCTGCTTTATAGAAAACACATTGTGGGCATCCTGACCAGAGCCCAGCTCTCTGTCCTTCCTTCCCAAGGAAGACCTTGCTTGTTGGGTTAAAAGGGGGAGAAAAGTGAAGGGAAAAGAGGTGAAGGAAAAGGCCACCTTTGGAGACAGTGTGCCTGCATCACCTGCCCCGAAAGGAAAGGTGGGTTTGGAAAGAAGGCTGTGTGTGGGTGTAAAATTCAAGCTCTGCCATGCTGAGTGCATCCATCAGGATCCGTGCTGGATGTGAAGTCTGGATGTGGAGCCATTTCCCACACTTGTGTTTCAGTAGGGATCTGTCCAACAGAAAGGCTGAAATCCCAACTCTCGTGTGCCCAAGCCCTTTCTGTTTTAATCTTTATGATGAGGTTTTGTGGCTCTCACTGCAAGACTGCATTCAGGAGCCTTCACTTGGGAGGTGACGCATTCCTGGCTTTTCTCTCCATGCTTTGGCATAGCTGCAGCTGGTTTTCCTCCAGGGAAGGGAAGGAGGTGTGCTGCCTTGTCTCTGCATCCACTGAAGGATGCAGGAGTCCACATCCCACATCTCTCCTGTTGCAGAGGGGTTTCTTCCTCTCCCTGCTCCAGGTGAGAGCTTTCTCCTGGAAGCCTGGGTGCTGAGGGATGCTGGGCAGAGGGATTCCAGCTGGCCTGCTTCCAGCAGCCTCTCTCCCTCCCTTCACATGCACCCACAGCCACCTCAGAGCTGGGTTTGTTTATAGAAACACTGTCAAGCAGAAAAGTCTTCCCAATAGCTCCGAGGAGAGGGACGCTCTCAGCTACTCAGTCACCCTCAAACTGTGAAGACACGACATATCAGCTGCATAAAATTAATTTATTTAGTTAAGGGAGGCGTTAATTAAGAGATCTCGTTTATTGTGTTTCTGCAGACAGCTCTCGAGGGCCTTTTGAATTGTCAGCTCTGGTGACAGCAGAAGCTAATGGTGTCACGAATCAGTAGTGGCAGGATTCATGCCGAGGGAGAAGTGGGAGATGGTGGAAGGGCTTGAGAAAGGAGTGATGGGGACGTGGCAGAGGCTTGGGCACACGTAGCTGGGGGCTGACAAGATGCTCTGCCCTTCCTTAGACTCCCCCACAGTGAATTCTGGCAAAGGGAAAGGCTCTGGCCCAAGGTGGCTGCAGGAAAAGCCCTGAGGTTGGCAGAGCAGCTTAGCAAACTCACGGGTGCCAGGACATGTGCAGCCAAAAATGTGTTTGTGTGGATCGACTTAAAATAACTGACTGTCCATATGAGCTGAACTGGAAAAGAATCTTTGATTTATTTTAAATAATCAGCTTTTTCTGCAGTTGGAGAGGTTAATTCTTCTTGGTTAACCAGGATGTGTCAATCTGACAAAGAAGTGCAGGCCTAACACCAAACTTGTGGGTTTAAATTTAAAGTGTCTTAGAAAATAACAAATACGTTTTATCTGAAAGAATTACATGCTCCAGTACAGCTGTTTATAGGCATCTCCTGCAGGAAAAGCTGCGCCAACACTTTTCCCCCTACTTTTTTTATCTTCTTATCATCTTTATCGAGTTGCTTTTGGAGGGAAATTGAAATTCTCTTGATGCAGAAAATAGGCCAAAAGGAAAAAAAAAAAAAAAAAAACCAACCAAAATGGAGTGCTGAGCTTGGTGAGGAAGTGGTGCTGCCATCTCCCAGGCAAAGAGGTTTTGTGTTTTGAGCTCCCCAGTTTGTCAAACAAAGGAGGCATTGCCTGTGCTTAGGAAATCAGCCCTGGCTCTTCTTTAACATTCTACTAACAAATGCATATTATTACTTCCTCCTTTTAAAATCGTTTTTCACTCATTTAAACCCACGGTACACATCAGCCTCATATAGGCCATGACTACTTTAACCTTGATTGATTTATGTATTTTTAGCGTGGATTTTAATGTGTGTGGGGTGGCAGTGGCTGTGCAGCTTGGATGAGCCCCCTAGCCCTGCCTCTCTCCGGGTGATCCCTGTGCCCCTGTCCAGGGGAATTGAGGTTTCAGGGGGGTTTTCTGCCCTTGAGAGCTCAGGGCTGGATTTTGTCCTGCTCAGCTGCTCCAAGAGTTGTTTGAAAGACAGGAAAGGCATTTTTCCAAGCAGACCCTGAGGGGTTTTCAGTCCAAAAGAATCACTGGGAGCTCAGCCTGTGCCAAGGGCCTGTGTCCCCAGGGACATGCTGCATTTTGCTGTCTACCTCTCAGAGGAGAAAGAAACCTCGGCTTGCCCTTGGCTCCCATCACAAAAGCTTTGTGATCCTCAGGCAACGCTGGGCAGGAATGGAAAAGGGTGAGAGATGGAGGTTTTAGGTTTTGATTTAACCCTGAAGCGACAGCAGGGCTTTCCTGTGGTGGGAGCTGTAGGGAGAAGAAGATTTTTCCCTATAGGAGTTGCATGTCCAACAGATTTTTGTCTTGGGTCCGTCTCCTCTGAAGCCACACAGGATCTGACCAAGGCTTTTCCTACAGCAGCACAGCGTGGATTTTCCACTGCTTTACTGCTGTGGTTGTATCCCCAGGGCTGCCTTGCCCATCCAGCTCAAAACTGGATCATAAAATCCAAACAGAACCATGACATGGTTTGGGAATGACTTTAAAGAACATCTCATTCCAACCCCTGTTCTGTGAGCAGGGACACCTTCCACTAGACCAGGTTCCTCAGAGCCCCATCCAACCTGGCCCTGAGCACTTCCAGGGGTGGGCACAGCACGATCCCATTTTTGGGAGAGGAGCAGCAGGGCATTGTCCCAGCTAGGGCAAAGAATGGGAGGCTGGTGGGCTGGGGGGCAGAGGAGAGTGGGGATGTGTTGCCAGAGCTGCCTGGGGAGGATTATCGTTCCTCATGGAGTGGCCAGGCTGGAGGAAAGGCTGCTGTGGGAAGGGGGCCCAGCAGAAGACGAGATCATGGGGGATTCATTTAAACCGCAGTGTCGGATCCTATAAATCTGCGGGGCTTTGCATATTTCCATATTTATATATGAAAATTTCGCAAGGTGGCTTAAAGGCAACTAAAATAAAAACAAGGCTGTCAGAGCTTGAAAACCACCGGCAAATCTCTAACAGACCATTTAATACAAATGCATGGGCTTGAAAAGCCTCAGAGTTGGTCCCTTGGGGCGCTGCAGCTCTGCTGGCCGGAAGGCTGTGGCGTGGAGGGACCTTTCAACCTGGCTCATGTCCCACAGGAGGGGGACACTGGGCTGCTGGCATTTCTCTTGGGTGCTTTCTTGCTGTCTTGTGTGTGCTGTGATGGTTTGGGAATGAGCAGGGAATTGATCTTTGTGGCTGCTTGCCCGTGGTGCCCCACAGCTGCGAGGGAGGCTGGTGGCAGGGCTGGAAAGATGCAGAGGAAAGTTTTACACCCTGCAGGGGATGTGCTTGTGTTCAGCCTTCCTGGCGGAGACTGACTCCTTCTCCTGTGAGTGTGTGCCCTTTCCCTTTCTGATCCTCAGTTATGGGCCAGAACAGGAATTCTCCAAACCACTGGTCTGCATCGCCCTCGCTGACCTTCTGCCGCTTCATGAGTCTCTTCCCATGGATTAATTTAAAGGAGCATAGCAGAGATTTATGCTCCATGCCCAGGTGGGTGGAATGGATCTCCAGGTTGGAAAACAAACTCCTTTTAGATTGCCATGCACATCCTCATGCTGGTTTTTGAGTAACTCTAGATGTTGTCCATCTTGTGGGTCTGTGCTCCTTGCTGTAGGACCTCAACCCTTTCTGGTCTCCCCGAGCAGCCCCAAATTGCAGTGTAGTGTTCTGTAATTCTTGGGTCTGGCCTGAAGATTTTATAGAATCATAAAACAGTTTGGGTTGGAAGTGACCTTTAAAGGCCACCTAGTCCAATCCCCTGCCATGGACAGGGTTGCTCAAAGCCTCATCCAGCCTAGTCTTGAATATTCCCAGGGATGGAGCATCCACTGCCTCTCTGGGAGAGCTCTGATTTCACCACCTTCATAGTAAAAATCATGCACCAAATGTTTCTAAAGGGAAACTCCTGCTTTTCTGATGCAAGGAAAAGAGCAAGCTCCGAGTCCTCAGTAATTTTTCCCCCTCTTCAGCCCCAAGGCAGGAGCTGGAGGCCATGGACACCTTGTTTCAGCTCAAGTCTCCAAATCAAAAGGAAATAATTAGTGGGAGATGAGAAAGCTGGGACAAAAATAAGCTGTCAAGAAGAAGAAGAAGAAGGTGCTAATGTGTCTGTCATCCCTCTTCCCTCCTAGCCGGCCCCTAGAGGTGGGAGGCGGGCACTCTGTGTCTGATGGAGAGGAAGGAGGGTGCAGTGCTTGCCTGCCCGCCTCGGCTGTCTCCAGACATCAAGACATCAGCTCTCCCCTCGTGAAGACTCCTCTTGCTCCCAGGCCACTTCCTTCTACTGTCCCCTGAACTGTTCCTGGGAGGGATTTTCTCCACGGACAGTTTGATGGCGATGGCCGTGACTTCCCTGCACAAGCGCTTCCAGCTCCGGTTTGATCCTCCGCACCGGACGCCTGCCATCGATTTGTGTCCTAAGAGTGCCCATTTCTCTTCATTACCCACAGACAGGTGTGTGGAACGAGCAGCTCACACGTTGGTGCCCGCAGTTATTAAGTTCAGCAAGACGAATCCCGGTGTCAGCGTTTCCCTTTTGGCTTTGCTTAGGGCTTTGCTCCTTCTCCTGCAGGGCTCCTCGTGGTGACTTTGGCACAGGGTGACATTCCTGGGAGTCTTGAAAGGTGCTGGATATTTTCTGCCTGAGAAGTGACATCACTTCCAAGGTCATTGCTGTCACCTGTTGCTGGGCTGGGGGAAGAAGCAAGGCTTGGCTGTAAAAATCCAGGGATATAAACATCTGGGGAGCTTTGCTTGAAGTTCTCCCCAAAGCTGTGATCTCAAGGGTGGAGCTGTCACCCTCCATTGCTTTGCTTCTTCAGGGACTTTCTCCTGCCTGGTGCCACCAGTGGTGGACATTACTGGAGGCTGGTTTTAAGGCTGGCAGTTAATATTTAGGGGGTTTTTGGAGGCTGGGACTTGCTAACTTTTAACCAAACTCTTACACTCTTCAGCCTCGGTGGTCCTGCTGCTGGGAAGCCTTGGCTTACATAGGGGCGAGTTTGCCTGGCCAACAGCTGGGATGGGGGGACCAACCATCCCAGCCTTCAGCAAGACTTTTGTCCATCATTTCTGTGCAGGGCTAATGATTTCTGAGGAAAAAGGGAGATACCTGCCAGTCATAGTGGTCTAAAATACCCTGTGAGGGTGCATGGTGGGGTCAGCAGTGTTTGCTCCAGAAAAGCAGCTCAGCCCTTGGTCTGCTCTGGGCTCCATTAGGTTTGGGGCAGCATTTCTCACCGCTGTCTGGGGATTGCTCCCAGGTCCGGCTGCCTTGCTAACGGCACGTTTCTGCCATGTCCTGCAGCACCCATCTCTTTTTCCCTCTACCTGGCATTAGAGGGCAGTCAAAGGAAACCTTCCTCGTCCTCCTGCTCGCCAGGCTCTGCGGGCTGGCAGCCAGCACCCACACCCACCCCGGGGGCAGAGGGCTGACCTCCAAGCAGGACCCTTTGCCTTGCCCTCACACCCTTGTTTTGGGTTTCTGCCGGCGTTTCACCGGTGAAAACCGCTTGTGGTTTTGCATCTGACATTTGGGATAGAGCATCTGCAGCCCTGATGGATCCTGGGCACTGCTTCTCCCCGGCCTCTCCCTCCGTCTCCCCCTAATTGACATCCCTGAATCTTGTCTCCATTTGACAAATCAGGCTACTTACTCTAAGTGATGACATGGATAAATATTGCAGGCATTGGTTTTATGTCTGGATACCCTGATAATGAAAGCTATCAGAATCTCTTCCCCCTGCCCGTGCATAGCAATTACTACCCAAGGGTTCACTCCTCCATCACCAGAGCGGGACGTGGAATTGTGTCTGTGACAGCAAGATTTCCCACTTGCACTGCTGGTTTTGGGCCATAAAATAGCCTTTTATTTTAGACAATTCAGCAGCAATGTGGTGAGACTGTGCAAGCTGTGGGTTCGGAGTGGGGGGATCTCACAGGAGCCGCTGTGCTCACAAAATTCCAGGTACCTGTGCCCACTTGGATGAACCTGGGTGTCTGGGGTGGCCATGGTGGGTGACAGCAGGTGCCATTGCGGGATGAGGGTGTGGGTTTAACTCAAGGGTGCTGTCCCTGTGCCTTCCTCGAGCCAGCCCCATCCAGGCTCTGCTCCTCATCTTCACTGGCACGTTGGTGGCTCTCCTGGGTTGAGGCTGTCAAATTGCAGGGTATTATTTTTAGCCTGGTTTCCCGAGGAAAAGCAGCTTATGTGATTGTACTGTCTGTCAGTGCCTTTCCTCCCACCAGCCTCCTTTTAACAAGTTTTGAACCCCCTGTCAAATTTTCCGGGAGGGATGGAGAGCTCCAAGACGTGACGTTCCTGCACGTTTCTCTGCAAATTAGCAGCTGGGGCCACCTTCCTCGGGAGGGGATGCTGGGGAAGGTGTGAGGTGAGAGGCTGGGAACGGTCTGCACTGAAGGCTTAATATCTCAAATACAGATATTAAGCGCTCCTGCCTTAATTAAAGTTAATTTCTGGGAGAGGCGTTTCATTACAAAAGGTTTCGCCAGCTCAGGCGTGTCCACACCATCTGCTTGGAGCCAGAGGTGGCAAAGCCCTCGACCCCACCGGCCCTTCCTGGGAAAAGGGAACTCAAAAGCCTCTCTTTTTTCTCCCTGCCTCTCATCTGGGCCATTACTGACAGGAATTTATTTATTTTTTTTTAAGAGCCAAGTGCTGCTGCTGGCAGGAGAAGGCAGAGTTTAATCTCCTATGATTTTCCTCAGTGTGGGCTCTCTGGTGGCTGACAGTGAGGTTGGGCAGGCTGTCCTTCTCCTTCCTCCAGCAATTTTTTTTCCCCTTAAGCTTTCAGGAACATAAGAGTTTGTGATTTCTACCCTTTGTCAAAACTGGGTGAAAGTTATTAAATGGTGGCTTGGCTGAGATGGTCACACACACACCCACACCCAGGAGCTCCTGTTTCTTAGGAAACTGCTCTTAATGAGAGACAGCTCCTATTAATGCTTGCTTACTTTTTAGTCGAGGTTTTTGCTGGGAATGGAATTTTTATGGGAAATCTTAAACCAAACAATGATGCTAATAAGCTGTAATCAAAACCAGGGAGGGAAGGGACCTGCTTCTTTCTCATCCCACAGTCCTCTCTGAGGTTTCAGAAGAAGGGCTTTTCCTACAGCAAGATAAAACCAAGATACTTTTTTTTTTTTTGAACCAGAAGGTGAGAGTGAAACTCCCAGGACTGGTTTATTGCTTGGGCCTCACTGGGAATGTTGGAGAGAGAGAGAGAGAGAGGTACAAATCCCTGCTTTGAAGGGCTTGAATCTGAGCCATCTGCATCCCTTGCCAGTGCCCAACATATCAGGTTATTTGTGCTCTGTGTAGCTTTATTTCTCTTATTGTCTTCTTTCTTTCTTTTATTTCGTTTGGTTTGTGTTTTTTTGGTTTTTTTTTAACCACTGAAAACTCCACGATGATGCTGAAAAATCTCTGGCCTGGGTAAATAAATGTGTCATTTGAAATGGCTTTTTTCTCCCCTCTGTGTGAGATCTTGGGTTTGGCAAGTTGACATCCTCTGACTAAAAACCATTTTGTCTCAATTTCTGGCCATTCTTGCTCACAGTGAGTGGGTTTTGCCCATAAAGACAGAAGTTACTGGGTAAAGCTGAGTAATTATCTGTTTAGAGGCCTTTGCTGCTGTCTTCTCTTCCTTCAAGCAGCCACCTGAAGAGGATTATTGTCACATATTTTGATGTAGAACCTGAATCTGTCTCCTGGTTTACTCAGGAGAAATCCAAATGCACTTACAACAAGCCCAGGATTCCTCGTGAAATGTTCACCTGCTTAAAGAAGGCTTTAAAGGAAAAAAACCTTTTATTAAGAAAAAATAGAAGGAAAAGCCATTTTTCTCACTTTATGAGATGATGGATATTTTTTCTGTGTGCAATATTTAGATAAAAGGGGCTGAAGTTCTAATTATATTACCAAAGGAGGCTTAATAATGTTTGCCCAAAGTATTTGGTTGTGAAAATTCACTGGAGTCAATTCAGTTTAATTTCTGCTGAAATCCCTTTGCTTCATCCCTTCCTGCTTTCCAAGGGCCTTGCAGGGCTCTCTGAGGGTGGGAAATCCTTGGGTCTGGGTTCCAACAGAGGCAATCTTGTCTTTGAAGAGGGCTGGGGAAGACCTGGGTTTGGAGATGCTGTGCTGGGGGACCTCCTGGGCTGGCCACCAAGACCAATTTATAGTCCAGCTGTTCCTCAGCCTTTTGGGTTTCTGAGGTAGAAGTTAATAGGTTTTTTTCTCTCTCCTGGAAATATTTTGAGTTGTAGATGCCTTTTTAGCCATCAGGACCCCCTGATCTGTTGTAGGACAAGCTCAGCCACACAGCTGGGGCTTCTCCACTGACTTTGGCACCCTTGCCACCGACCTTTTAAACCTGGCCTGGGATTTTGTCCCATTGAATGTCATTCCACATCCTCGGTCTGGTTCTCAAAGGCATCATTTCCTTCCAAATGATGCCAGAACTCCTTGTTTTGCCTTGTTTTGCCTCTAGAGTAGTGAGTTTGATGAGTGTTGGTCCCCCGTTGTTAAGGAAGTGTTGAATGTGAGTGGTGACTGAACAGTCTGCTCAGCAAAATCTCTCCAGGCTGCCTCCTTTTTTGGTATTATCTATTATATATATTTTTTTTTTAGGCAAAGTATTTCTTTGATTCATAATTCTTATTGTAATGTTCCCCTCCTACAGTTTAACTAATCATTTGCCCATGTGGCACAATATCAGATGCTTTTCTGAAGTCCAGATGGTCAAGCTCTCTCACAAAAGACAAAGATTGGCTTTTGTCTTGGAAAAAAAAAAGAAAAAAAAGCTGTTATCTCCCAGAAAAAATATATTTACCAGGCTCGCCTGACTGGATCCATCTGCATGAAATCCGGCTGGTTTTACCCATTTTCTTAGATTTTTGCTTTGGAGTTGCTTCTCAAGCAGAGCTGCTGCTCAGACCAACCTGTGGCTGCCCGAGCCTCACCCTCCTGCCCCAGCCTTAAATATTCCCTCATCTTTAGTCTTTCACCCTCCTTCCCTCCCGCTCCCCCTGGTTAGATTAGCTTAAAATAATCCACGGAGAAAGGAGTCTCCGGGAAGCGAGGCAGTGGCACTGAAGTGATTATTTCCACCACAGTAAAGGTTGAAAACTGGTTACAATTATCACTCCTAGTTTTACATGCTAACAGGATTTGCCTTTGGGGGATTAAGTTAACTATTCTGTCATGCAGGTGAGTGTTTTGTTTTGCTCCTCTGAACCAGCCTTTCTCAGGCTGTCAGGCAGAGGAAGATAAAGGATGCTGCTCCCGCCGTATCCCGCTTTGCAAAGCCCCAACCGCGGCTCAAGGAATGCTTTGTCTCCGAGAGGAGAGATTAATTTGGGCTTGGTTCAAGGTCATCTCAGGTGCATCTTTTTGTTCAATGCGCTTGCACTGCTGGGGAAGTGCGGATCCTTTTAAAATTCTTCTAGGCTGTGGATCGAGGGGAAGTGGGGGGAAATAAGCTCTGATGTTTGAAGAAAATGTAAATAAAGAGACTCAACCCAGATGCTCTGTGTGGTACGAGGAGGGTGAAGCTTTCAGGCTGTCACTGTATGGAATCCCAAGCTGAGGGCAAAGAGTTGCTCTTGCCAGAATTTCCACTTAGTTTTTCATTTTGACAGAAGATATCAAGGTAATTGACTTTTTTTTTTCTTTTTTTCTTTTTTGTGATCAACCCATTCCAGGGAGTTCTTGGGACTCCTTGGGAATGTCAGCTCCTGTGCTTTGGGTGGCAACTGGGTTCCACTGGGCAGCAACTGCCCAAAATGGGACCAAAGCAGGGCCTTAAAGGACAAGTTGCACCGGGGGGGGGGATTTAGATTGGAGAGATTTCTTCATATAAAGGGTGGTCAGGCACTGGGACAGACTGCTGAGAGAAGGGATGGAGTTACCATCCTTGGAAGCATTGGAAAAATGTGTGTTTATGGCACTTGAGAACAAGGTGGTGCTGCTGGTTGGTTGTACTTGATGGTCTCAGAGGCCTTGGTGATTCTCTGGAAGAGGGAAGCCTCAGTCTGGTGGTGATTTTGGGGAGGAATGACCATTTTTGCCCTAGCAAAGCAACATAAAGCTTTTAACAGTGATGGGAGATTACACGGATACAGCTAGTGAGCAGCACAACAAGTGACAATGAGAGATTTTTTTCCCCTCCACTGATAAACTCAGGTTTATTTCCATGCCTGCACTGTGCAAAGTTGGGGATTGAAATTTCACATTGCTCCAGTTTTCTTTGAGAGGATAAAGACCTTGCAATTCCTAAGGAGTTGTGTTCTTCAAGTGTTCATTCCTCCCTGAGTCAGGATTACCTCAAACACCCCAGGGCAACCATCCCTCCTACCACTTTAGCAGCTGGTGTAAGAGGAAGGACCAGAAATTGCTTTTCTGTTGCCTTTATGGGGAAGCTGCAGCTTTAGGAGATGATTAGAATGAAACAAATCCCCGGTGAATTAATTGGAAGGGTCAATGTCTGCAGTTAATCAGTTCAAACTGCCTATGGCTACCCAGCTGTGTCTTTCATGTCAGCAAGATCTCAGTGAGGCAGGAGCCATCTAAGATGGATTTATTTGGTGGTTTTTTGGGGGACCATTATGCTTTGGCATTTATCTCAGGCATAGCTTTGCCTCTCTTCCTCCTTGCTGTTTGGTTGTTTTTTGGTTTTTTTTCCCCCTCTCCTAGTTAGGTGCAGGTTGGAATAACTTGACTTAATGACACTTTTTCAGCCCTGATTTTGGTGGTGACAGTTATTAACGGTTCCACGATAAGAAACAGGTGTTTCAGCATGGTCCATCAGGCAGAAGAAGAACAATGCCTCCCCAATGTCATTGTTCATGATGTATTCAGTGACTGCTAGCTTTTTTTTTTTTTAATGAAGATTTTATTCAACCTCATAGGTAGCATTTACTATTTAGTATGCAGGCTTTGGGCAAGCTAGTGGAGTGGAAAAGCTTTTAATTTCTTTTTAATGCAAACATGGATCTTGCAAGACCTTGTCAAATGATTGGAATGGGCTCAGGCTCTTGCTTATGTTCTCTCAGCATCACTTGGTGGTCCCCTGCAAGAAAATCCTGAGTATTTCTCATGGGATTTCTGGTCCAAGGGACAGGTCCAAGCCTGAAGGGATCAGGGAGACTCTCTTGGCTACTCCTGTTTTGTAACAAGGAGCCACACCTGGGATGGTTTGGGCAGAAAACATCATTAGTATAACAGGGGCATTGCAACAGCTCCTGGGCTCTGGTGCCACTTCCAGACCTTCCCATGGACGGGGGCGGGGTGAGGAGCAATGCTTTGGAGTACAAAGCTGTCAAATCCCAGGTAGTTTTCCTTCTGATGAGGTGTGAACATGGATCACTGCCCTTGCTGGGATTGCTGCTCGTTTGCTCTGGGCTGTGAGGGGAGGGCAGCTCTCCCTACAGCTGCATCCCAGGGCTGTCCTGCAGGTCTCACATTCCTGTGTTCCTGGGGCTCAGAGGGAAAGAGGTGAATATGGGGCACAGCAACCATGGCAGCCTTTCCCGATCCTGTGCCAGAGTTATTCCCAGAAGGAGCTGGCAGCTCTGTGGATCACTGGGACCAGCTGTCTGGACACCTGGGAGATGCTGGAGTGGATGTTGTTTGATATCCCTTCAAGGAAAACTTCCTGCATCCTGAGGAAACTCCCCAGGTGATGGGAAGAGACAGAGCTGTCAGTGCTTGGGCTGTAGCCTGAAGGATGCAGCAATTGGCATCTTCTCTTCTTCCTCATGCTCCAGGGATGTTGTGGTCCAGCTTCCCCTGGATTGCAGGGCCCTGCCTGACCGGCCTTGCTGGAGCAGCTCTTGAAAACAGGGCTGGGACACCTGTAGCTTCTTTATTTTGTACCACAGCCTATGGATTTGTCCACTACCTGTTTACTCCCCACTGATTTTTGATATCACAAAGGGGTGGATCAGTGCAAGGCCCATCAGAGGTCCTTGACAGGTCCCCTTGGCCTCCCGTGCAACCCAGTCCTGCTGCCTGGGTGAAAAGGGAGAAAGAAGGATTAATTTGTTCTAAGTAATGCATTTGTTCCCACTTAATGGTTGTTTGATCTCCACAGTCTTCATTCCTCTGGTGACAGGCAGCTCTGTGTTACCCATCATGGAGCTTTAACAGCCCCCACAGAGCCAAGCTCAGCTAATACATCCCTGCACAGGCTCCCCATTATTACTTTCTTTCCAAAAATAATAATGATAATAAAAAAAATTCTGCTCTCCTGTGGTGGCTTTTCACAGCAATTTCTCCAAATGAAACAATTAATGAACATTAAACATCCTTTTTCTGGGAAGGCAGCAATCAGGAGAGAAGATGGAGTATCCCTTTAAAATCTCCCTGCACATATGAACGTGCACACGGAGCCCCTTCAAGGCTGAGAAGAATTGGAAGTGATGGTTACCATTATAATATTTAAATGAGTGTTAATTACCATAAACCGTTTGGATTTTAATGTCTCCTTCTGTACAGTGTGTAAATCAGGGCTGGAACAGGCTTGTGTGCATGCCTCTGGTGTTGTAGGTGAAAGGAATGTTCTCCAGGACTGGGATCTGGCTGCCTGGTTCCATTCCAGCTCAGGGGAGCAATGGGGATGGACACTGGCCACTCTGGGGAAGGTCTCCCTCTCATCTTCAGAGCCAGCCCTGCCCTGAGGATGGATTGTCCTCGCTGTCTCATCCTGCTCCTCCCTGCCTTCCCCAGGATGATGCTGCTGAGCTGGATCTGGGTGGAGGGACGTCTCTGACAATGTGATGTAGCCTGTTTTATTGGGTACTAAGGGGTTTTTATGGTGTTTTCAGCATCCAAAACATGAGCAAGTTGATTCCATGGTTTGCTGTCCCTGCGTCCACACCCTTCCCTTCCCATCCTGCCTCCATCCAGCCTGGCCTGCAGCCCCGAGCAGAGGGGAAAGGGACTTTGCACGAAGCTGCTGGAGACCAGGAGAACTTCAGGCACCTCAACAGCTGCCCAGCCCCCCTCTGTCCTTCCTCTTTGCTCCCCTCTGCCTCCGTGGGGACCTTGTTTGGCTTGCAAAGTGGTCTCATTATAAATGCATCAACCTCTGCCGGTCTCACACGCGCAGCCTTCATTTAGCCCTCCGAGCTCAATTACATCTCAGGATGTCTTGGGGTAATTAAGTAATATTAGAACGTTTTCCTTTCTATTTTTTTTTCCCTTCCCTAATGCAGCTTTCAGAGCACAAGCCTTGGCTCTCACCCACTGGAGCCCACTTCTCCGAGCCTCTGAGTTCTCCCTAATGCACCTCGCCACGAAGGCAGGCTAATTACATTTCTGAAGGATGTCATTAGTGTCGTGTTCCCGCTGGGTGCCGAGGGCTGGCACGCAGCAGGGAATGCTCCCCTGGGTGTCTTTCAGCTTCACCGTGCTCGGTGCCACCAGCAAGGGGTGTCCAGGCTTGGAGGGGAGCTCAGCCAGCAGAGCTGCCTTGCTCTGGGCTTTGCTGGGAGCAATCCTTCTCCTTGCATGTGCTGCATCCTTCAGCTCGTTGTGGTTTGCAAATATGAACTGATTTAGCCTCTCAGAGCTCCTGTGAGATAAGGAATTGCTCCTCTCGTGATTGGCCTTATATCTGCTCTCATCTCCAGGCCTTGGACAGTGCAAAAGGAACAAGGAGGCAAATCCTGGGCATGCAGAGGAGATAAGTGATGCTTTTGGTTTACCTGGCCATCTCACCTGCTGGCTGGTGGCCAGAAATCTGGAGCTACCATAACAGGCACCTCTGGCACTGCTTGTGGAGCCCACGGCCCACACACTTCCCTCTTTTATCTGTGTAAACCCCAATGAGCTCTGCTGGCTTCAGTGGGGGCTCCTCAGAGGCTTCCCCAGAGGGAAGAGAAGCCAAAATTTGTCTGTTTGGGGAGCCCATTGTTTGCATCAGGGATGGGATGCTGGTTCCCAAGGAAGCAAAGAGGAAATGATGATCACACCTTATTATATTTCTTTCTCTCCCTAGGTGGTTACAATGACAATGTTCTAGTTTTAGACTACCACAGCTCTCCTGGCTGGCCCTGGGCAAGGTGGCCACAGGCCTCCCACAGGTGAGTGCTGCTTTCAGGGGGTGTTAGAGGCTCATAAGAAGAAGTCACGTGTAATTCACAGTAAAAATTGCCATGGAAATTTCTGCTCATGTTGTGCTCAGTTACATTTTGTTGTCCTGGAGAGATGCATTAACTCTGTTAGTGAGGCTGGAGCTCGCTGCATCTGGAAAAGATGGATTATCCCAGGTAGCCCCTACCCCTGTGGGGAGCCTGATGTCCCCCTCTACCTGCCTGGCTTTTTGGGGCACTTCCAAAAGCATTAGAGATGAGGATACTGCTGCCACGACTGGCTCACTGCTAAGCCAAGTGGGATAATAAGGTATGCTAATATTGGATACCTGTTAGAATCTGGGTGGAAGAAAGGGTACATTTCAGTCCAGGATACCTCACACACTCTTTCAGTTTTATATTTTTCCACTTGCAAGTGGATTTTTTTTTTTTTCATTTGGCCCAAACAATAAGCAGGAACCAAAAGGAAATAAAATCTTTATAGCACGTGAAGATGGATTGCAAAGCTTTTGTACAGACTTATGTTGTGGAAAAAGAAAAACCACTCAAGGATGGGTCAGGCACAACCTGGGCACAGCAGAAGCAGCTTATTCAGGTCAGTCTGGGCTTGGTGGCACTGTCTGATTTGTGCCTATTTGGTGGCACTTGCTTTGGAAACATCACACTGGAGACAAATTTTCTGGAGCTGTCTTTATCCTTGGGCTTTATCCTTTGCTACAACCCCCTGGTTTCAGGAAAGCCTGGGTCTGAGAGGCCTCTGTGCAGGGAAGGTTGGGCAGACTGGCTTTTCCCTTTCATGCACTGGGGTGAAATTAAAGGGATTTTGGAAAAAAAAAAAGCTGCGCTAAGAAAGCTAAGCTGCCCTGGGAAAAGTTGTACCCAGAAGCTGATTGTCTGAGGTGTGGGATTCCCAGGCTTTCCCACTGCTCTGGCCAAGCTGCCAGCTTGCTTTCATCTGGAAAGAGAGACAGACATTAATTGAGAGGTTCCATTTACTTTTGGGGGCAAAAGTAGGATCTAGGCTGTGAGACACCTGCAAGGGGGAACTGCTGCATGCAGGGGTGGACTGGAGCCACCACCTGGATGTGGGGGACCAGCCTGTGTCCCAAAAATCAGGGGAGGCTGGAGAGAAACACTGCCAGGAGATTAGTCCAGGTGAAAGGAGAAGTGACTCACACAGAATTTGGGGAGGGGAGAAACCTGTCTGGAAGGCAGGAGAGTCCTAAACCAGTTCATTTCTGTACACTGTGATGCTCTCAGAAACCTGTTCTGGCTCTGACCAGTCCCATCTGTGATGGGCTGGCAGGGTTTTTATGTAGGTCCAAGCTGACATTAAATCCTCTATTTTCTGCTGGCTGGTAGCTGTGTGATTCAGAAGCAGAGCCTTGGCAGTGCCCAGCAGCAAAGGGACAGGAAGCAGGAGCTGGAAGCCTGCAGCTGATCCAGCCATTCCTGGTGTAATGGTGCTTATCCAAAGGAGTGCTGGGGCTATGAACACATTTCGGTGGGTGAGGGAGAGCCAAACTTTTTAAAGGCTCCTGTAGCCTTAGATCAGTGGCAGGCCGGGGCTGTGAGTGTTCCCACACGTGTCCCAGGTCAGGAACCACAGCCTGTGGTGGCTGCAGGGTCCTGTGGGGATGCTGAGGCTCCCCAGCAGGAGAAGCAGCACATCACCTAACGCCGAGGCAGGAAAAGTCAGAGGATAAACAAGAAACTTCTCTGATCCTATTTAGAGCGCTCGAGGTTGCCCATGCTGTAACACACATTCTGCAGATTACAGAACCTAGTAATTACAGCTAATAAGTCCAAGATGTGTAATTACCCTGGAGCTAGAAGGCAGAGTTAAGCATGGCTGTTACACACCCATTAGGTGATCCATCGCTTTCCTTGTTCCACATGTGAAATCCAGGGCTGCAGAAAGTGTAGCTGCTTTTTCCCCATCCTTGGCAGGGCTGGGTGGAAGGGAAAAGCCAGCTCTTCTTCCTGCTTCCATTTCGCAGCTCCAAAATCCCATTCCTTTTCTATAAGAGAGACAATTCCTGCCTGGATCTGGAGTGGGAGGCTCTTGAGGGGAGGTTGTGTTTGTTTTTTTCTTCCCACTGCTTTGCTTCCTTTCCTAATTAAAGTAGCTCTTTTCTCAGCCCCTGAATTTCTTCCCACCCTCCAGTTTTCCCAGAGAGGCTTCTTTACAATTTCTGCCTCTAATCAATACACAATTTATATGCAATAACTTTGCCCAGAGAATAGGGAAGCAGCGATCAGCGTTTCTCCTGCAGATCCGGTGTGCTGGAGCTGCTGACTGAAGGTCAATGCAGGCTTGACTGTGACTGATTTTTACTGTCTTTGGGCAACCCAGCAGCAAAATGCAAGCTTTGGAAAACCTCAGCTCCATGCAGGCCATAATGGATAGCACTGTGCAACCTGCCAAGCACGCTGTGAAGCTGGATCCCTTGGAAAAGCTCCCTCTTCATGCTCCTGCAGCCCTTCCTGATGGAAGAAGGGGACCCCATGCCTCCCTGGGACATGATGGATATCCTGACAGGTGCTGTTTTCCCCAGGTACACAGACAGTGGGTGCTGTGAGGGCAGGTGAGGCTGGAGCCTGCTCAGGGAGCAAGGAGAGAGCTCCATTAGGGGCGCTGGGCATGGCAAGACAATTCCAGAGAGACAACCTCGTGCTGGGGGAGCAGCACCTCATTGAGCCTTCCTCCCAGCTGGGCTTGTGCTCCTCTCTCTCCTGTCACTTCAGATCCTGCTGCCACCTCTCCAGCATCCCTCTAGCAGCGCCATTCCCTCATGACTCCCACCAGGATGGACAGAGAGCTGGAGGGGCAGGAGAAGATATGAGCAAGGACCCCAGAAGAAGTCTCAGTCCTCCGTGAAACTTCTGGGGATGGATGTCACCCCCTGTGGCTGTTCACACCCTAACCCTCCCATGGGCATTGCCAGGGAAGAGAGGCTATATCCAATGGGAATGGGCACTTTTGGGTGTCTTACAGCGGTGGGATCAGTCAGGGATGCTCCAGCTGACACGCTTAACAAGCAGGGAGGTGCAGCCTCACAGTCATTTGGTGTCTTATTAATCACATTTAATGTGTAGTTTGCTTTAGTGTTGATCATTTAAAAATTCCCTGTCGGAAAGGTTACCTGGATAATTACAGGTATAAATCTCAGGGACGTTCTTGCCAAAACAAATGGAGCGTCTCGCGCTCAGGCCAGGGATGGACCCAAAGAAGCTGAAAAAAGGGTGTGGAATGATGGACCAGGAAATCTCCACCAAGCTGAGAAGAACTGAGTCGCTCTGGTGATAAATTTGGGTGGTTGGGAAGAGTTCCTGCAGTTGTCCTTTCTTTTAGAAAAGTAGGAGCTGATGGTGGTGGTGTTGCTCAACGATGTCTTGAACATCATAGGATCCAGATTTGGGAAAGCACCACACAGTGTGTGAAGGATCCCAGGAACAGGGATGGATTAGGCAGAGGTCATGAGGTGCTTCTTCCTGAAGGGTCTCAGGTATGGCTGAGGAAGTTGCAGGTGACCTATTTATGAAGCTGAAGTGCTGATGAAAATCCTTGGTTAGCAGCAGAAAGCTTCAGTCACTTTAGCCACTGGCTGGAAAATCCATGTTATTTGGTTCTGTCAGTGAAGGAAATGGAGTTGGACCTGCCTTATTGTGTTGGGTTTTTTTATATTTGAAGTGAAAAGCTATCAGAGCATCATTAAGTTCACATGTACCCCCTAGAAACCTGGCAGCAGGGAATAGCCTCTCCTCTGCAGCTCAACATTGTAAAGCCAGCCTCACACCCTTCCTCCTCTTCAAATTGTGGCTGTCTCCTGACCAGAGCAGCTCTCAGATGGAGACATTCACCCTTTTTCACATCCTCTGTCTCCTAAAGGCCATGTTTACCCACCTCCCTCCTTTCTGGAGAGGATGAGGTGAGTACTTGGAAAGAGAGCTGCTGATCTGGGTTTCTGGTTTGTGCCTGTGCTCAACGCTCAGAAGGATTAGTCATGGTTCACACTGTCACAATAATTTAAGGTGCAATGACAACAGTATTTTAGAAGTCAAATATTCTGTATTAGAAGTAAGAAGAAATATTAAAGCCTTCAGTGTTTTGGGTTGCTTATAAGTGCAGGATG
This sequence comes from Dicaeum eximium, assembly GCA_013396995.1. Lineage (NCBI taxonomy): Eukaryota > Metazoa > Chordata > Aves > Passeriformes > Dicaeidae > Dicaeum > Dicaeum eximium. Next base: position 1,424,873 of record VWZP01006149.1, on the reverse strand, counting down.
TGTTAATTGCAAAGCAAAAACACAGGCTGGGGTAGGGCCCCTGTGCCCATAGCTTACATTATGAATAGCAAGAACAGCACCCGGGCTATCATCTTGATGAAACCAAGGCAAACAGCTAAAAACACTTAAAATACTCATCTGAAACCATCCCCATGTCTCTGTGGTATCCCAGCCCCCTCTAAAAGCACTGCCTGGCTTTTGTCTTTTACACTTACGTTAGCTGCTTCCAACTTTCTCATCAGCCTCATCTATAAATTCAGACTGTTCTTAAATAAGACTGGTGCCACACAAAACCACTTCTCCCATCCCTGTGTGCTGTCTAACGATTATTCCCTTATCCCTTTATATAACTGAATCAAGCCTGACACTTAAAGCACTCCCTTAGGGAAGTTATTGAATTTAACAGGGCTGAAACCAACAGGGTTCTAGAGAAATGCTCTAAAAACCTGGGCAAGATAATATCCTTCCCATAAGTTTCTGAACCACCCTATAAAATTCTATGGCAAGAATGAACTTCCACAGGATTTTTTTGCCCAGAAAGGCTAATTATGAGTAAATAGACCCCGGTGCTTTTATTGCTGACCTCCAAAAATGCAGTGGATGCTGCTATCCTGCTTCTTCTTTCCCAGGCAGAAGGATGTTTTGGCTCTGCTCCTCAGCAATTCATCCTTATTTCGATTCCACATGGAATTTTGTCTATTCCAGATCTGTGGTATAAAGTTCTGCCATGAAGTGCTCCTCGATTGGCTTTTCCCTGTGAGTCCCCTGCTTTTCCATGGCTCCAACAGTTCTAGCTGCTTGGTCGTATCTTTTTTTTTTTTCTTTTGGACTTCTGAAGGAAGATGAGCTTATTCATTCCAGCTTGAGGGAGGGAGAGTGAATGGGAGAGGAGAGGCAGGGGGGAATATAAGGCACTATGACACAGAAACAGGGCAAAGATAATTCTCCAAAGTTTTCCAATCCTTCTCCAGTCTGCCCAAGCCAGGAACAAAAACCCCCAACACGCCAGCTTAGGCCCTCAGCTCTCAGGAAAGGATGTTTTCCATTGGACAAGCAGGATTATGGAGTATCCAAAGTGTTGATGCTACAAGGGATTTTGTATTACCTTGGCTGATAATTCTCCCAGGAGCCTGTGCAAATATTCTCATGAATGAAAACTACGGAGCTCCTTGGCTGGTATTTGCAATTCCTTTTATTCACGCTGACTCTTCCTTGCTCCCACAAAGGGCGAATAAATATTCAAAGTGCTCATGCCTGAAATGCTCCTGCCAGTGTTAGGAAACATTCTTTTTATTATTTTTTCTCGCTGCATTTAAACAATTTCAATTGATGAACCTTAAAAGAAACTCCTGTGTGGAAGGGAAGGTGACTCAGTGAGGGAAGAGGAGGATCACGTGGTGGTATTAATGTCATTACCTCCTCACCAAAGGGAAAGAAACCCTGCCGGCGGCTGGGGACATCCGGATATTAATTGAGAAGCTGAAATGAGTTAATTTAACACTCCTTGCACAAACAGTAAATGTTTCATCCCATTGACTAGTTTGTATGCATGTTTTGTTTTGCCCTCTTGAATAAAAGCCGGGGGGAGGGGGGAAAGCAGCTGCCAAAATACTGTCTGTAAATAATTCCACTGGCTCTGCTCCCTGCTTTAGGGCAGAGGATATCTGGAGATGGGGTTCAGGCTGTGCCTCTCTCTCTCTGAGGTGTACTTTAAATCATGATGTGATCAGAGGTGACATCGTGTTCTTCTTGGGACAGAGCAGGAAAAAAGCTGGAAAGGAACTGCGAAATCATGGCCTGGCACAGCTGAAGGACCCGAGTGGCTCCTTGCGTCAGCTGTACTAAAGAATTTCCAGTTTAGTCCAAAGCTTCTTCTCCCAGTACCTTGAACTGGGAACAGCAGAACTGGCTGAGGAGACCCAGAAGTTGTCTCAAAACTGCAGCATCAGTCTCCATTGTTTTGTCTTGGTGGGGCTGCCCAAAACCTGCTCCCCAACCCGTGTCACTGTTTCTTGGCATCCCCCCCATGTACACCCCACCAGGTACAGCTGCCTCAAACCACCTCAGCACAAGGGCCAAGGAAATATTCCCTGCATGGAAAAAATTAAGGCTTTTTCTTCTTGAAGTAATAGATAGAAAGTCAGTTCTGTTTGTTGCTGATTTTAAAATTACTCTTACTCAAAGTGTCCTTGCCTGATGGGTCTCGGGCTGTAAGAGGGCACAGAAAGCCTTGTTTTGTGAGGCTGCTGGCTTTTGCAAGCAACTCCCATGCTCTGGGGCACTCAAAATAAATCTCCCTCTCCTAGGCTGCACCTGGATGATGGGAGACATGATCTGCACCAGGCTGGACGTGTCCCGGACCATTTCCCAAGTCCATGGAAAACAGGGATGGAAAGGAGGCTCCAACACCTCGGCTGCAGCCGGATCCTGGCTCTGATCAGCAGGAACCACCTGAATGTCCCGTGAATCTCCATCCAGAGGCAGCAGGTGTGTGTTCCGGGGCTGGGAGGCAGGAATGGTACAGCTGGAGGCAGGCAGCACTCAGCCCTCAGCTGGAGTGTCCTTCCCTCTCCTTGTCCCTCCTGCTTGTCATGGCAGCGAGCGGCTCCTCCACTCCTGGCTCCGTAAAACCGATGGCTTATGGCAGGAGGTGGGAGGAACGAGAGAAAAGGCAGCCTGGTAAGTGCTGAGAGAACATCTGGGTGACCTGGGGTGATGTTCCCAGCGTGCTCAGTCGGGCCAGGTCTGGCCACGCCGTTTGCTCATTACTGCCTACCCAGGACTCCAAAGTCCAACCTCAACCATCAGTATTTTGTGTTTCCAAGGCAACCCCAGCTTTAACAGCTTTCATAATGACATCATTTGGTTGAAATGAGCATGCATGATCTTTTGATTACCACTGGAAATATAAATTAGGTTACTCTCCCCATCCCCAGCCACTTGAAAAATAAATGTATTGGAGGGAGGGGGAGGAAAAAAAAAACCTCAGAAGAGGGTAAATGGAAAAATCAATTTTTACATTAATGGAGTCCTCGTTCAGCATTTCTTCTCTTTATAGATTTAGATAACAGTGATATCTTAGTTTCACAGAGCAAAGAAATTAATTACTTACTAATGGTGCAATTCAGAAATTAATTTATGTTGTCCATTTAAATGTGTCATTATTAATCAATTTAAAGGAAGACGCCTGTAAGCCAGCACCATCTGAACTGACTTATGCTGCCAGAGGAGTCTCCCTGCTCCTTCCTTTCTAGAAAACTCATCATTCCTGCTACCTATGAGTTGCACCTCGAGCTGCTCTGACATCCCTGATAGAACAGAAAAAGGGAATTCCTCAGGCCTGATAGACAGGCCCATCCTTGATGTGTTGCCCTAAGTATGGACCACTGACAGGGTGCTGCAAAAATTTTAAGGCTGTTTTTTGATTTTTTTTAAATCTTTTTTTGGTGTGTTTATTTGGATTCCTGACCTGGAATTCAAATTCCACACTAAAAATGGAATGTACAGAAAGAGGATGCTGTCTCCAGAGGATGGAGATGTTTTGCTCCTGACTTACTAGAAGGTCTTGGCCAGTTCCTGGGGTTTAGACACCATGGGCTCCCTAAAAGGGTCAGGGTGGGGCAACAGTCTTAGGAGGGTGATAATTAAATTGTCACAGCCCTGATTATTTTCTTTTTACTGCTTTATTTCGATGGGAAGAGGCAATAAATTGCACAGGTCTCTTTTTTTTCTCAGTATGGCTTGTCGTAGCCTGGAAAGGGGATCCCGGACCATGCAGTAATTCATGGATAAACTAAAAAGCACTCCTTGAAACGCCCAGGATTTCAGAAAGTCACCACTTCCCATGCCCAGGCTTTTCCCTGGCAGGCAGGAGCCTGATGCAATGGTTTACATTGTGTTACTGTCTCCAGAAACGCTGCATCTGCTGCAGCTGTGTGCTCCTGGAAGCAAAGGGCAAGGCTGGGGACTTGGGAAGACAACCTGCTGAGGGATCTTGTGTTCAAATCCTGTTTGGGCTGCTAGGATAAGGCTGGGATAGCCATTCCTTTCCTGTGTTCATAGGATCATAGAATGACAGAGAAGGAAGGGACCTTAAAGACCACCTGGTTCCACCCGCTGCCATGGCAGGGACACCTTCCACTGTCCCAGGCTGCTCCAAGCCCTGTCCAGCCTGGCCTTGGGCACTTCCAGGGATCCAGGGGCAGCCACAGCTTCTCTGGGCACCCTGTGCCAGGGCCTCACCACCCCCACAGTGAAAAATCTTTTCCTAGTATTCCATCTAATGCCGCCCTCTTTCACTTGAAAATCGTTCCCCTTTTTCCTGTCACTTGCAAATAGGCTCCCTCCATCTTGTGGGCTCTCTTCATATTGTCATTGCAATTCTGATGGTATCCCACTGTAAAACAGAGGGATGTGAAAGTCTGGAACTGGAGGGCCTGCTCTGGTATCTGTGTTTATAGGCAGGCCATTTCTTTCCTCTTTCCCCCCTCCCCTTCAAGCAAGGCTCACATTTAACATCTGCTGCAGCGATAATGCTTCTTTATTAGGCTTGGAAAAGTTTAGACATGTGCCCATGGTAAAGCAAAGCCTTTATCTGGCTTAAAGGGTTTCAGATTAGTTTCACGTTCTTCCTCACTGTTTTGTTTTTCAAGCCAATTACTGCCCTGCTGCCCACACCAGGCATTCCAGCCTGGAAGTTCTTTGTCGAGCTAAAATAATTTCTCAGTGAAACACCAAATAGAGAGTGAGCAGCAGGTTGCAGAATTAATCAAGAAATCATTTAGCACCTGCAAACAAATACTTGTATCTGAAGATTTTAGGCTTTTCTTTTTCTGTCCCTGGTTTCTGAGCAGCAGGGCTGGGGAGAAGCCGCTGAGGTTTAACAATGTGGTTTGACTTCAGCAGGTTAGGGAGTGTTCTCACCCTCCCTTTTGCCAGCTCTCCCTTTGTCACCAAATTCTGATGGAAGGAAGGAAGTAAGCCAGGCTGGGAGGTGGTGGCAGCATCCCTCTGCCCACCCTTTCTGAAATACTCCCGTACCTGTGGATGATAAAAGTTCAGCTCAGCCTGGCTCGTGCCTTTCTGGAACCAGAGAGAGCTAGAAGGTACCACAACCTCCAGCCTGTCCCTTGAAGCCCCTGCACCCAGAAATCAGTGAGGTTTTGTGATTTCTACCACAATCCATTTCTTTCATAGTCCATAAGCCATGAGATAACCTTGGCTGGGGATTCACTGGCTGGGCTCTGGAGGGTTTGACGTAGGAGTCAAACCTTTATTCAGTGCTAAGCAAAAGGAAAAACAAGAAGCTATAAAAAGTGTTTGTATATATAGCATTCAAAAGCTTTTTGCTTTCTCCAATGTAGGAATTGAGAACAAAACATAAACACAAGTTGAAAACCTTGACTAGTTTAATGCTGATTTTCTCCACCCAATTTTCAGAATCTTTGTGATTTTTAGGATGAGAGAAAAGCAGTCTGGGGAACTGGCAGCCTGATTTTTATTAATTTCCCTCCTCCTTCCTTCTCTCCTTGTTCAATAACCTCAGAATCCATCTTCTGTGGGGTTTTTTGGTGCCCTGGACTTGCATGGAGTTGCCAGGGCCGCTTTTATTCGCCTGCTGACAGCAGCCCCTTAAAATTGAGCTCTAGGTCCTTGATTTCCTTTACTGCTACAAGCTGTTGAATATAATTTTGGATTGCCCTCACTCTGGAGTTTCTGGAGAGCTGGATTTGGTGCCATCCCTGGCATGGGAACATGGGCCCTTTATAACCCAAAAAGCTTGGATTCTTGTGACTCTGCAGATTCCTTTGTAAAACAACCCTGAAAGGGTGAGGTAGGGATGGAGCAGGGCTTTTGCTTGGTCTCTTTTCTCTTGGTCTCTGTTTTCCTTTCCCTGGTCTGGAGGATCTCACCCCAATTTCCCTCCCATCTGTGACATTTGCCACCAGCAGTGCCTGCCACAGGGATCTGTGGATTGAAGCTGAATCCCTCCCTCGTCCAGAAGAGATCCAAAGACTCCTTGGGCCTTCTGTGTCTGGCTGGGATCCCCTTTTCCAAATTACAACCTGCAACAGAGTCTCAGGAGCCTCGAGTACCCCCAGCCTTGGCAGCTGCCCCTCGTGTTGGATGCAGGACTATCACACACACATGGAGGTCAGGCATGATCTTACATGGAAAATGAAAGTATTCCCAAAATTGGGGTATCATCTCCAGACCCCTGGAGAGAAGGGGAAGTGGGGAGGGGCTGCTGCTCTTCCAGGCTTCTAGCAGAAAGCTCTCCAGAGGTGGGGAATGTATGAAGGGGTGAGAGGGGAAGCAGGAAGCAAACCCCAGCAAGCCCTGCCTGGGAAGTTGAGCCTGGATCAGCAAGAGCTGCAGCTCTTCACTCAGCAACTCTTGTGTGACTGGGGCAGTGCAGGGGGGTTTGTGGGCCTTGCCCCAGTCTGTCTCTGTGGTTCTGGGGGATGTAACCCTGCCAGGCAGGAGCTTTGGGATTGCTGCAAGGACAGCCCTGCGTGGATCCTGCCTCCCCTGATCCCGTGCCATGGCAGCTCAGGGGTGCACAGCAGAGCCCCACGGCAGCAGGGCTTAGGGCAATTTGCTCCCTCCATCAAGCTAATCCCTAAAGATGGTAACTGGCTTAAGATCTGAAAATAGGATCTTTTTATGCCTTCCAAGCCCTTTCTTTCTCTCCTTCTCCTTGTAACAGTGCAATCCACGGGCTCTTCATAGCTCTTGCCACAAACCAGTTTTCCCCACTCTCCAGGTGCAATATTTAACCCAGCAGGTGTTACCAATGTGACTGCTTGGGGCCATACCTCGAAAATAAGAGCTGAGACCCTTAATTCAGGCTATTAAAATGTGGGAATAAGATTTGCAGTACGACCAAAAAAAAAAAAAAAGCCTGAAAATGGGTTGATGCATGGAAAAAGAGGAGTCCATTGTGAATATCCCTTAGGACAGGGCTGTCCCCTCACCCTGCTGTGGTGAAGTCCCTCATTCATCTTCAGGATGGGTGACTGTCAGACCCCACAAAGCCTCACAGCAGCTTATGATGGTCTACAGGCTGCAGATAATGTATGGAAAGCACATCACTTACTCCCTTCCTCAGACAACTCAGCTCCTTGAGGGCTCTTCTGTCCCAGTGCTGCTGTGGGGTTCCCATGGTCTGCTCCTGCTCTCAAGCCACTCTTTCCTCAGAGCTCCTGAGTGCTCAACACTCAGCATGACCAGTTAAACCACCAGTTAGACCATCTTCCCTGGCTGCTGCTGCTGCTTTTTCTGAGCAGAGCGTGTTTGCCAAGCCACCTCCTTTATCCCTTCCTGGCTGCTTCCAAGGGCAGGGTCCCACTGCAGCAGGACAGCAGCACAAGGAGTTCACCTGCTCAGAGGAGCAGCTCCTCCAAGGCTGTTTTGGCCCACGCTGCTGATTGTCCTGGATAAAATGAGCGTCCATTCAGCAGAGCTGAAGCACAGCGGGCGGCTCAGCACCAAATAAATGAGGGGTTGGTACGGCAGCTGCCAAGAGCATCAGCCTGATTTGCAGGCTCACAGGTCTGTGAGTGCAGCTCATCTTGCTGGGAGGGCAGAGGATGGCTGAAAGAGGGAGAAACGTGGGAGATGGTTCAGTGGGAAGCCGGCCCCGTGGAGTGACAGTGATTAATGGTGCATGCTTTGCCACTAAGCAGGCTGAACATGTGGTAGGTGTCTACCAACGCTTCCTCTGAAGGCACTTATCTCATAAAAATGAGTTCTCCCGTGTATTTGACAAATCTTGATTGATTTTTCACTCTTGCCTTCCTTTCTGGTCCCTGCCTCTCACAAAAATCACCGTGTATGTGAGGGTTCCCTCCAAGACAAAACCAACCCTGGAGCAGCGAGAGGAAGAGTTAGGGACAGCTCCTTTTGACGTGGAGCTTTTTTCCTGGCATCCATCCAGCTCTACCTCCAATGCTAAAGTCCTCCCCATGTCTTTAGAGCTCTCCAGCTCTACCTGTCAGCCAATTAATCGACGTCCTTGCAAAAGTTTTAGCACAAACTCACTGCAGTGCAGCTCTTCTCATCCCCAGCACAGTGGAGAAGAGACTTGCAAAGGGATGGGATAACAGAGGGACACAGCAGAACCTGCAGGAACACCACTAAATGTCTGTGAATGATGAAAAAACCTTTTTATCAAGCACCAGTAGCCTGAAGTTCAGAGGCTGAGCCAGCGAGGAGTCAGAGAGATGGGATCACCTTCCACAGACAAGGTGTGAATGTCCATCCAGAGAGATGTTCCCACCTGAGATCACAGCATTCATGAGCAGCCTAGATCCAGGAAAACATCACAGAATCCCAGAACAGACTGGGTTGGAAGAGGCCTTAAAAGGTCATCTTGTTCCATCCCCCTGCCATGGGCAGGAACACCTTCCTCTAGACCAGGTTGCTCCCAGCCCTGTCCAGCCTGGCTTTGGATGGGGCAGCCACAGCTCCTCTGGGCACCCTGTGCCAGGGCCTGCCCACCCTCACAGGAAGAATTTTTCCTAGTATTTATTCTAAATCCTATCCCTCCATGCTCTCATGAAAAGCCCTTCTTAGGCAATGCTTATATTGATGGCAGGTGCTGCCAGTATTTTCATCTATAAACCACCTCACAATTCATGCCAGAGAAGAGCCTGATGATGCAGTAACAACCTAGATTATCAATATGCAGAGACAGCACAAGGAAAACTTCTCTCTGCCTTGTCTGTCTCCTTTCACCTCACCTGAAGCTCATCCACCTCTGTGTTATCAGGTCACCCCCACGAAAAGAGAGCTCCTTTTCAAACCCCAGCACTTTCAAATGGGTTACAGACCCTCAAAGTTCTGAGATAGGGGCAGGAAAACACAGCATTTGAAAAGCATCCTTCAAGTGATAAGCAATTTAGAGGCGGAGTACCCTCTCTGGGAAGATGCAGTGAGGGAAGCACCTCCAGCAATGGAAAGGGACACCTGGATCCACTTAAATGAAAGGCTCTTCTTAGGCAGGCCTAATTGGGCTGCCTTGCTTAGCCCACCTGTGAGCAGTTTCATGGCTGCAAGAGCTTATAAAAGCAGGAGCCAGGCACTCCTCAAGTTTTCTGCTTTATTCTGAAAGCTGAAGTTAGAGGAAACTTGAAAACTTGGGATGGCAGGTAGGCAGTGTTTGGAGTCTGTGGATGTGGGAGCAGATTGGAGGTAATTAGTTTCTCAGAGGGGCTGCTGCTCTTAAGGAATTTTTCTGTTTTGACTGGAGATACACAAGCAAGTGAGGAGGCTGAGCCAGATGCAACGTTCTTGGAGCTCTCTAGGGCTAGGAGCTGGCAGTCTTTTCTCTCACAAACATATACTTTTGGGAATGAGCTTGGATCTGGGGTGCCCTGCTGCAGGATGCAGATGAAATGGTGCTTTTTGCCCTATTTCTAGAAGAGATTAAATGAAACATGGAGTAAGAGATACTTATCTGAAGAGATAAGGCTCCAAAGTAGCACAAGTCTTTTAAAACTTCTTTAAAGAAAGCACTTTGTGGTAGGAGCAGGGCTTTTTCTGGGCTGTGGGGGTGACTTTAGGCTGCTGAGTGTCAGCTGGGGGGAAAACTCCACAGGTGGAGACTGGAATGAGAACAGTTTACTGTCCTAGGGACACTGGTGTTTGGTGATCCTGTGAAGTCATGAAAAAAGCTTGAAGTGACAGGTTGGACAGGGCTTGGAGCAGCCTGGTCTAGTGGAAGGTGTCTCTGCCTATGGCAGGGGTTGAATGAGATTCACCTTACAAGCCAGACCCTTCTGTGTTTCTGTGGTTAATTTTTTAACTGCTGTAAAAAGTACCAGGGATGGACCCTCGGTCTGGAGAACCCATAAATGTCTATTTTGGTGCTAGGGGCTGCCTCCTTGGGGAGCAGACTGTGGACAGCTGCTTCAGGTGCTTCTGTGCTCTCCCAAATCAGGTGATGGCCTTGGTTCAACTTCAGCTCCAAGTGCAGGGTTAGACCCAAGCTTTGGCTGTCGCTGCTTTCCTGGGGTTTGTTAATGTGCTGCTGATGCTGGCTCAGGTTCCTGTCCTATCCTTTCCCCCTGTATCCTCCTCCAGAACTGCAGTAAAAATACTACATGTGCTGTAGAAATGCTGCTGGGACGTTTTCCAGGCAAATGGTTGCAAGGAAGAGCAGATCTCACTTTCCTTTTTGTTTTAACTCTGCTTCTCCTGAATTATGTCACAAAATTCATTGGTTTAGCTAAATTTCCTCGTTCTATGGATTGTGGTATTCTGCTTTCCTGTGGAATTGTGGGTCTGATAAATGAATGGTAACTTCTGCTGATCCCCTGCACGGGGATCAGCAAATTATGACTCTGTGGAGGATGTGGAGGATCCACCACTGGAGGATGGATTTGGGGGAAATGAATGTGGATGCTGCTGAATTTTATTTGTTTAGATGTGGGAGCTATTACAATGTTGGGCACAGTTGGGTGTTTTCACCTGTCTGGGGTTCAAGGCAGAGTCTTTTATCTTTTCATTGCTGGTTTCTTGGCTGCTTGTCCTTGTTAAACTCATTTTGTGGAGACTCCCATCCTTGCTCCCGACTCCACTGCGGATAATGGGGTTGCCTGTGTTTTTTGAGGTTATCAGAGCCCTGCAGTGACCAGGCCAGACTGTTTGTAGCTTCATGTTACTTTTTTACTAAAAAAGGACCCTTCTTGTGCAGCTTTAAGCTACCAATGCAAAACCTGTCTCGCTGTCAGTGATAGACTAATAAATTGACTTTTCCTACAGGAGCAGGGGTACCTTCTCAACCATGAATACCCATGTGATCCCAGACATGAAAAGTGGTGTTCAGAATCAAAGATGATGAAATCTTTTCATTAAAGAAAGAAATCTCCAATTGGACTGACTGTAGCTGTCTCTTCCCTGCTCCCCCCAGAGAGCTCTCTGCGAATTCCCCTCTGAGCAGATCTGTCAGTTTGCGGTACTTGGGGCAGCACTTGGGATAATTTATCTCCAGTTGTTTTATTTCTGCTGGTTTCTGAGCTAATAACAAGAGATGAGGGCTCATTCCTGCTCTGGGCACCTTCCCATTACTTAACTAACAATTAATAAGCCAGATAATGGAGTGTTTCTCCCACACAGGAATAAACACTGACTCTATTAAACTGCAGCAGCGCAGCATCTCCAATTCAGAAACTGCAGCCAGTGCACAATCCAGTGCCCTGCTTAGAAGGAGCTATTTTCCCTAGTCTGCAATATGAAAACTAGGCTCAATTTATTGCTTTCCAGGCTGGATGGGGGAAAGCTTCTTGCCCACTTGGCCTAAGGGACCCTGTTCCAGCAGCATGGTCACCCACGGCATTGCCCTGGGAAAGCTGGGGCCATCCCACCTCTCAGGGATGCTTTGTGCCATGGGGAAAGGGACAGTGGGAGCCCATCCTGGGAGCTGGTGGCTGTGTTTGTTTGCAATACACTTCTTTAATTGCTGGAGCATAGGAAGGGCGCCTGTTTATTACAGCGTGTGTGTGCATCAGAGTAAATACATTAACTCCATATAAACATTTCCTTGCTGAAAAGCCTCTAATTAGGAGTTCTCACCAGCAGGCAGCCAATTACTTATCTCAGCAGCTTCTTGTGTCCCCTCGCCTTCACCCAGGGCCTGAATGTGGTGAGGGAGGGCTGGGACCTGCAGCGTGTTCCCAAGGAGGAGGAGGAGGATGGAGTTTTCCTGTGTTGCTGGGATGGCAAAGACAAGGCCTGTGCTCCTGTGACCAGTCCCCATGTGCTTTCCCTAATCCTGTAAACCACATCCATGAGCCACTGGATGTTGTGTGAGATGGGGAAAGTCCTTGGGATGCGGATTCACCTCACTGGAATGGCGGGCTCACCCGGGAACCTCTGACGTCCCTCTGTGCCATCAACCCGGCACAAACCAGGCCACAAAGCCCCTCAGCCTGTGACTGTCCTTCAAAGCACCCTTTTTCCCTCCCTCTTCCTCCTGCCACTGACTCTTTCGATTGTTTCACCTCAATCTGTCCTTTCAGAGACTAACCCCTGCAGAATATTGCTGGTGGCACTGCAGACTTTTTTGACATCCAGAAGTGTGCCGGACCACTGGGCTGCCATCTGGAGAGATCAAATGATTCCCGTGGCTGTAGAATTATGACACTAGCCTTGAGGGCTGGAGGGAGTGGATAGTCATGAGCTGAAAGCTGCCCCTTTGAAGTTTGGGATTTCTGGAGATGTCATCTTTTATATATATCACTAGCCAGGTTGCTTTTCATTTTGTTGGAGTGTTTTTCTTGTCTAGATTCTTAGAGAGCAAGACCTTACTTCAAGGCAGGAGGGATGATGAGAGAGATAGATGAGCCCAGATGCTTATGCATTACATATCTCTTTGAAATGGAGTAGTTCCAATTTTTCAGAGCTAACAACTTGTTAATGCCCTGTGAGTTTGTTTGCTGGGTAGAAATCGGAGTTCCCTGATCCGTGGGGGAAGATCTCTGCTGGGTCTGGTTTGAGTCGTGCCAAAGCTGAGCCTGGCTTTAAGTCAGAAGTGTTTTCCCAAAGCCATGGAGTGGATGGGCATCAAAACCCGTGCCCTTTGCTAAGGGCCTGTTTTGCTGTCCCCATTTAGTGGGGACAATCCCTGGTGGCAGTGGTGGTGTGAGAGGTGCTGGCCTTGAACAGGAAACCCCTCTGTGCCCTTTGTGGTGCACACCCAACCCCTTGGAGCATCACTTATTCCCAGGATTGATGGAAAAGCAATAAAATTACCCACAGCAAAATCACTTAAGCTGACTAAATGCCAGTGTTTCAAAGGACTGTGTGCTTTCCCAGCTGGGGGCTGTCTCATCCCTGAGGCACCCCTTCCATTAAAATTCCTGGGACTGACTGAGGGTGACATGCCATCAGGTTGGACTATGACATGCCAGGTACAGGTTAGGCAGGAAGAGCCTTTCTCCTCCTTAGAAGTAAAGAAAAGTAAAATCTGCCTGTCACTTCTGTGCTTTTAGCACTTTTGTTGAGAATTAAGCAATAAACAATCCAGGCACAAAAATTGTCTGGCATATTTTGATCTTGGCCATGTTTCCAACATCCCTGTCTTGTTCTGGTGTCCAGCTATTGAGAGACCTGCTCTCATTTTCACCTTTTATCCTGTTAGGGCACTTTTAAAGGAGTAGTTATTTATGTTCTCACGGTTAACATGTGATCCAGGGAGAGAGGAGCTGCTCTGCATCCTGCGGTGTCTGTCCTTGCCATCCGCTGGGTCACCAGCCCTGGGCTTGCAGGACATCCCTGTGGGAATGGAGCCTCACATCAGCCAATGCAAGTGGCTAAAAATCCCCACTTGAAGGTGGTGTGGCTTGACCTGAGCCACCTCCTGCTCCTCAGAATCTTTGCCCGAGCAAGAAGTGCTCCTGCATGGACACTACACCAAAGCAATAGGCTCTGCCTGTGCAGGCACAGGCTTAAAAATGCACTTTAGCCAAAAAGGACTAGTTAAACTAAATCTTTCCTTGCTGGCTGTGACCCAGATACTCTGTCTGATGAGACCTCAGTGGCTGTGGTCCTTGCTAGTGGAGCAGCAGCTCTGGCAGGCGAGCAGGCAGAAAAAAGCTGCGCTGAGACTCTCTTGTCAGCCTCCCACATACATCAATGTCTCGTGCCTGTGAGGAACTCTTGGACAAAAAAAAAAAGAAAAAAAAAATTTCTCTTGCACACAGAGCAGTGACAGATCTGGATTGTCTGGAGAAGATGAAATAATTTATAAGCTTTGGTTTAATGTTCCTGTTTCCTCTTTTTTTCCCTACAGCTGCCACCTCCCCACCTTCTGTCACTGTCATCTAAATGAATTTACAAGGAAAAGAAAATACTTCTCGTTAATGTTCTCACACAAACGAAACATTAGCCATGGAGACAAAAAAGAAAATAATTTATTGTGAAAGCAAACCCCCTCTGAGACAGTCTGAGCATTATCAGGAGCAGTCTGGGAGAAGGACTGGGAGGAAAGGGACAGGAGAGGAGGAGTACAGAGCAGGCTGGAACAACAAATGTAGCGTTTATGATAATTATCCACGTTTTAATCCCTGTTTCCAACCAAGCATTCACTTCCTTTAATTAGTTCTCGATTAGAAGGAGATTATCTAATAAATTGTACAAATAAAGAGCGGGTTATCTTTGCAATATTCCTGCACACCAAGTTCTGAAAGGATGGGGACGCAGGGATGGGGCTTGAGAGTGACACGAGCATGGAAAACCTTGCTTTCCTTTTTCCTCATTTCCTTGGCTGCAAATATTGGCTGTTTCTGGCATTAGCAATGCAGCCAGTGAAGTAAATCCATAATTAAACTGAATTAGCATGTACTTGGAAGTTTTACATGCACAGACACAAAGAAGGTTCTTGTTTGGAGCATTTCCAGTATGATTTGCAGGGGAGGTGGAGGGGGGGAGAGCAAATAAAACTGTATAGTTTAGTTAAAAAGCACTTTTACTGAAATTTGCTCTGAATTTTTTGTGCTGAGAGAATGTAATGTGGGGTTTCTGGGTGGGTGGTTGAACAGGGCCTCCTTAGTTTAGCAGATCTTTGGAGGTGGCACTCTGGAAGTCACCTCTCAACTGGCCTGTGTGTGTATGTGTCACCTCAGTGTGGCTGCACCGAGGTCTCTGGGTGCTGCACACGGGAGCTGGAAGCTGGGAGAGGTGGATGTTGGAAGGTAATCAGCACATCTGTGTTGTTTTAAAATGATTCTGTTGCCTGGAAAGCTGTTTGTTTCTCTGGGTTCTTGCGCTGGGTGCTGAATGAGGCTCCTTGACTCCAGTATCAGAAGGCTGATATGATTTATTAGAATGACTCCATTATTCAGAAGGTTTTAGGGCTAAGGTGCCCACGTTCAGAGTTACATGTTCTTTCCTTCATGTTCACAGCAAGTCTCCCCAATGCTTACAAAGACAGAGAGATTACAACCTCTACATCATTGGCTAGAAAGAGAAAACTACATCTCCTATATCAGGAGACAGGCAAAGGAATGCATCTGTTGTCCTTGAGTCCACACACAGACACAGGTTTGTTTTTTACAGAAATCTGCAGAGAAGTCAGCTTTCCCATGGAAGGAAAAAGTCCAGCAAGTTTCCATCTAAGAAACTTATAAAATGGCTGTGACACATCTGCTCTCCCAAGGAGAAGCCCTTAGCTTTACACCCTGCCCCAAAACTCAGGTTGTGGCACCAGATTAATCTACAGCCCCTGTTTAGCTTCTCTCCTCAGCTGTGGTGATGAGTTACCTGTGCTGTTTTGCCAGGTTCTCAGAGCTGGTGGGAGCCGTGTTTCGCTGGGATTTGTCACGTGCTGTGCATGGCTTTTGTCACCTGAGGCGTGGTGGCACGTGCTGCTCAGGCTGGGTCAGGCCTAGGGCCTGCTGCCATCTCTGTCCCTGCTCTGTGTTGCCTTTCAAAGGCTCTGCCTGACCCCTTCTTGCTGAGCTAGCAGGGAACTGCTTTTCACTCCTACAAAGCAGGGCCAGATTCTGAGCTCTTGCACTTCTTGGAAGATTTCCTTGGGCTTTCCAGCATGGAGCCAGAGCTATGACTGGTGTCAGCACTAGTGAGAAGCTGGAGTGCCTTGCTGCCCTTGCTGTTAAACGCAGCTGGATGGCTTTGGAGGTGGAATCCAGCAGGTTTTGCTCCCTGGGCAGGGGAGCTGAGCTGTGCATCGGGCTGTGGCCTGGCTCCAAACTTCCCAAAGATTTTCTAGGCCCACAGTTGAGCAGTCAATACTTTCCTTGTGTGCTTTTAATCCAGCTTGACAAGAGAGGAGAGATCTTGCAGATATCAAGTTTGTGCCAGCCCAGATAAATCAGCCTGTGGCACTTCCATTGAGCACCACCTCTTGAGCACAGAGCGATGGCTGGGTGTTGTCCTCCAAGGTGGTGCTGTGGGGCTGGAGGAGTCTAAGACGGTGCTGTCGGAAGGAATAAAGGTGAGGCTTGGCAGAAGCAGGAGGGAGAGGCTGGGAATTGCCTCCCTGGGTCTGTCAGACTGTGTGCTTCAGTCAAGGACGTGTCCCACTCGCCCGTGTGCCCAAAGTGACCTCCCCATCGATCGAGACAGTCAATAGGCAGCTACTTAAGAGTAAAGTTCCGTTTTCTTTCCTTATTTCTATTTCTTCTTCTTCACTTTAATTATCTAAGATAGATAAGCAGCTGCGGGCCAATTAGAAAACAATTACCCACTGTAATCAATGCTGGTGTGGAAGAAGGGTGAGGATGAGCATAAAAGCTCAAGAAATGCCTTAAAACACAGCACTGAGGTAACACTATCCATGACTCCATCCTTGAAAGCCCTTTGCCTTAACTTCACCAACGTAAAGAGCCAGAAATGTGAGGAGTTTCAGCCAGGAAAAAAAAGGCTGAACTAAGTGAAAAAAGTACGGAAAGGACTGGACCCTTCTGAAAGGGCAGAATTAAGGATTTCAGGATAAGGATGGGGACAACAGCTGTGTGATTTTTGAGCAGGGAGTCTGTTTTTCTGTGCTGCTTTCACCTGGGAGAAAACAATCCTAATTTTATACAAGTTGTAATGGGCTCTGCACTGGCTGTTACCACTCACCAATGAGATCTGGTGGTTATAATGGATGGCTGGATGAAAATATCAACTCTGCTCTCAGTGCCAGTCAGAGGCAGCAACTGAAATGATAGGAATTACAAGGAAAACAAGGAACAAAACAGGAAACTGTATCCTGCCGTGACAGAGGGTACATCCTTGTCATGAGTGGCCTGCCACTGACTGGCAGGAGAGGGAAGGGTGGGGAAAGGTTTGGGGAGAGGCAAGAAGGATGATGAAGGTACGGAAGTGGTTCTTGCACAGAACAGCCTAAAAGGAGAGGTTTTTGTAGCACCCTGCCCTGTGTGCTAAAATCCCACAGAGACACAGGAATGACCCACCGCAGTGTCTCCCTGCTCATCCCAGGTCAAAATGTCTCACAGGAGCACTTCACACAGACCTTTCTGCTCTCTTTTCCCAAGCATGGGGGTGCCTGAAAGGTGTTATTTTCATAGGGCTGCCACCAGGAAAATGCACCCTAAGAAACTTCCCAGACATGGCAAGGACTGGGAAAACTGGGTGACCTGTGTAGTTCTCTGATGTCATGCAAGCCAGTGGTGATTTCTTAACTGTGTTTGGGACAGGAGACAGCACAGCTGGAAAAATTGGATATTTCTGAGCTAGGAGCTCAATGTCCTGGTCCTCCTGCCTGTGTGACCCACAAAATAAGGAGTTTATATTCACAACATTGGGCACCCTGTTTTATCTGGATGTTGAGAGCCTCCCAGAGGAGTCTGAAACCTCTGAGCTGTGGGTAGATATCCGGGAGAGCCTGCTGGATGCTCCAGAAGCTGCTGTGGGTTCTGGAGCTGTTCCTGTGGACCCTGTCCTGGTGGGACTGGGCTGGAGAGGAGCCACTCTGGCTTTTTCTGCATCCCAGCACCACTGAGGCCAGGCTGGGGAGGGAAAAGGGAAGGGAAGCAACTAGTTGAGATGGGAGCACAAATGTCCTGGGGTGGAGCCCCTGCAGAATTTAAGGGCTATTTGGTTATTCTGCAGGAGGATGGTATTGGCTTGGCTATGCTGAATTGGCTCCTCGTGACAAAACCCAGAATCCCTGCTTGGAAGTGTGGGAGAAATGAGCTCTTCCCCCACTTCCCTGGCAGGTGAGAAGCTCTCAGGGTGGCTATCTCCTCTCTGCCTGCTTTTGTGCCAGCCCTGCCAGTGCAATGGCAGGTAAATGGCAACTCAGTTGCCAAAATAGCTCTGTGTCAGCAGCCAGCAGACAAGCAAAACTGAACCGTCTGCAGTCCTGGAGAGCCTGGATTTAGAGAGATTTCCAGCAGCCATCAGCAAAAGAAGAGCAAAAGGTGAATTTTCTCCATGGTTGCCAGCTCAGTTTCTCAGTTTCTCCTCTCCTCACTGCGTGTTTCTCCAAGGAATGTAATCCCACCTGGCTCTGAAACCAGAGAAGGGGATGCTCGCCCTGGTGCTGCACTTGGCAGAGCTGCTTGAGAATTAGAAATAGCAGCATTTTCCTTCCACATTTAATCTCTCTCTGATTTCCTCTGATGGCCACCAATATTTCTGCTTCATTATATGTGACATGCAATAACAAAAGTGGGGCTTTTTTGTGAAATATTAACTGCACACCAGTGGTTTGCTCATAATGAACTGTCTACGTGGAGATTGCTAACTACAGTGTAATTATCAGTGAATAATTCATGGTGAATAATTGAATCATTTTAGCCCTTTCTGCCGAAATCAGACAGTGACTCATGATTTCTGGGAATTATTCTTAGAACACTTTAATGGTGCCTATTTCACACGCTGAGGTCAATCAGGAATATTTGAAGATCGGCTGTGGCGGGCGGATCTGTTCCTGGGCCAGACAGGAACAGGCTTTTGTCGCAGAAACTTGAAAGAGGAGAGATAAAAATGATTATCTTTTGTTCCAACTTGCTGCTCGGAGCCCTGCTATTCCTGAGCAGCTTTGCCTGTGGAATTGGGGTGCTGGAATGTTTGTGGGAGCAGATAACAACCCATTCCAGCAGCTGCTTTCTCACTGTTTGTCCTGTTCTCCTCATCTGGAGCCCACAAACAACAGGCTTTCAGCTCATCCCCTTTGTGGCTCTGTGAACAGTCCACAGATTCAAGGAGCTGTAGGAATACAGGGGTGAGGAGTTTCTTTTTGCTGTGGATCAGAATGGCACCAGCTCCGAGGCGAGAAGAAAAAGCCTGATGTAAATGTGCCTCCCAAGCCTTTTGCTCAGAGAATTTTGATCTATTCCCCAATTCCCTTTCATTTTTCCTGCCTTGGTTTCCCAAAAACATACATGATCTGTCACAATTTATAACCTCTGGTTTAAGGAGGACGGGGCAGACAAATTCATCTCTATAAAAGCTTCTTTTTTTATTGCACTTAATGTGCACCTTTCGCCTTGTGTAATGGAGCTTACATTCTGAAAAAAATAACTTTGACATCTTCCTATTTTATCTCTTCTTTCCCTTTGGCTGTACGAGCATCCTGCTCCATCCATGTGAGCCAGCAGCACGAGCAACTTCCTTTTCTCTCCATCTCCCTTTCAGTTGCTGTTTTGCCCAGATCGCTTTCTGGTGCATGGCATGTTTAGGTATTGTCCAGCTGTACAGATTTCCTCATTTCCTTCCCTTCTTTTTTATCAGCGGTGTCAACACTCTGCAAAGTGCTGTAGAGTCACGGTGACTCCAATTTTCCGGGGTTGTTTTGCTGGTTAGGCACATCCTGTAGATGATGGAAGGGGATTTTGGGGTGATTATTGTGAATCCTGACATCCCTGCTATGCCAGTCTGCTCCCAGACCGTGTCCCACTGATCCCAGGGTGGTGCTCTATGGGAAGGGATGTTGGTGCTGAGAGGTGCCCATGGATGGGGCAGGTCCTGTGCACTGGCCCCAGAGATTTCCTGTCTGGCATGTCTGCGTCCTTCCCTCCCCCACGGCCTCCCCACATTATTCTGCATCCACCTCCGACCCTGGTGCTCCTGGAGGGGCTGCAGAGCCTCCCTTGGCTGGGCTCCCTCCCCTGGCTGGGCTCCCACAGGGAAGCACAGTCTCCTTTGACTTTGGCCTGTTAGCCTGTAGGAGAGCTGACCCCACCGGCGATCAGGCTTGACCCCAAACTGTTAAGGAAAAATGCAGACAATCCCACAGCCCCATCCTCTTCCCCTCTCTGCTCCTCTGCAAGACCTGGGAATGTTGCTGCCCCTGTCAGCCCTCAGCCCCACTTACCAGCATGGCTTTAAAGGTTTGCTGTACCAAAAGAGGGGGGATGAAGACCTCAAGACACACAGTGATTTTTAGGGCTTTCTAGGAAAGGAGCACTGCCACTGCAATTATAGGAAGGTTCATTTCCAAAGCATTTTTGTTATTTTGCTTCCAAGAAGGAAAAATGGGAGGCTGACCTGAGAATTAGACCCCCTGAGTCCAGGAGAGCTTCACCCAACTTGAACTGGTGGTGTTTTGTCAGGGAAATAAAGGCAAATAGCAGCTTAGGGGTTATGGCTTTGCACTGTGAATAGAGTGACCTTCAAGGGAGAGGAGGGCTGGAAGCAGAGGGAATCAGATTGTGTTTTCCTTTGGGAATCTCTGGCTTAAAAAATACCCAGGCAGCAAATGAACTGCCATGAACTGCTTCATCACTTTGAAGCTGAGAATGCGACTTGCACAGTGCCTGTTTGAGAGCTCAGCTGGAGCTTCCATAATCCAAGTTTAGAGAAGAAAAGGGGGGAAAAAACTCCACTAAAACATGAGTTTTATCCTTTTGTATTACTTGATGAGGAAAAAAACTGGTATGTCAGCACCTCCTGAGGTCCCCACAGTGCTGCTGAAACATGAGATCTGCTTTGAAACCAACTGGATGGAGCTGGAAAAAAAGGCTGTGAGCAGCCTTGGGAAATGTCTGTGGCATACAACAGCTCCTGGCCTGCAGCCACTCAGGGGTTAAAGTAATGTTTTCCTCTTTCCCATGTTCAAAAAAATCACCAAAATGATGAGAAATGGGCATATTTGCCCCTTTGTTTTGGTCCCTGCCAGTGCAGAATCTCTGGGGAGGAGGAGAGCAAGGAATCAGGTTCCCTGAAAAACTGTGGGGTGCATTGCTACTGGAATGTGCAGCTGTTTTCCTTGGGAGCTCTGCTCTGGGGAAAGCCCTTCCCAGGGGAAAATGTAGGCTGGAGTCAGTAGGGAAAAGGCCCACCAGGTCTGTTCTGGGCACGGGGAAGACCAAGCTCATGTGAGTTGAGCATTTTTGCCTGGAAAAAAAACAAAAAAAAAAGACCATGGTTATGAAACAGATGTGCAATCCTAAAGAAAAGTGAGAAACCTGACACCACTTCCAGTGTCTTTTCTCTTCCCATGGCATTTTTGCCTGCTTGGTTATCCTCTCAAAACTGATGCATCCTTGCTCCTCTTTCCAGTGTTGATCAAATGTATCCCAATGCTTATGTTGCCAAAATCAAGTTATATCTCCTGGATGCCTCCTGACTATTAGAGGGACTTTTAGTCTCCAAATCAAGGCAAAGAGGGCACCCATCTGATTTCCCAGGAGGTGAGGATTCTGTGGATGCTGTATTAGACACTAAAATTACCCACTGGATATTACACAGAGCATGTTGACATGAAAAAAAAATAGGCTATTTTCTTTTTCTGAGTAGAAAGAAATTGGCTGTGTGCACTCAGACACGCTCCAGATTTGGATACTGCATCATTGTGAAAGGGATGTGAGGTGGAGAATATCTGGGGTATTGGTATGTAAATGAACACTTTAATTATTGCAGTCTGATGGCTGCTTTCCCATGTCTGGTGCAGCCGGAGCACCTGGATCCTGTAGGGATGTGGAGTTTATTTGAGTCAGGTGAGCAGCTGGGGTGTCGTAGCTGCTGCTGGCACATCTGGGCAAGGCATGGAAGATATCTAACCTAGGCTGGGAGATGGAAAAGCAACAGGGGTTTTGGTGCTGTGGCGTGAATTTTTTGAAGACCACTCCTGAAAACTGGAGCTGAGGCAGAGCAGGGGTGCCAAGTGCTCCTGGGAAATCCAGGCTGACCCCCTCCAGGCAGTCCCTGCTTTCCTTGTGCCTCGGGCAGAGCCTTTCCAGGCCAAATATTGACTGGAGTGTGGCACAGCTGTCCCTCAGAGCCTCCAGCCCCCAGCCATGCCAGGCCTTTGCCTCCTCATTATCTCATGGATCCCCCCCGTCTGCACCCTGGGCTTTTCACAGACCCCCATTATTTCCAATCCCCTTCACTTGTCAAGAGTAATTTGGCGACTTATTATCAGACAAAACAGCTCTGGGCCCTGCCAGCCCCAACGAGGGGCCCGGCTGCTCCCAAACCTTTATCCCCCCCTTCCATGCAGGCTCCCCTCTCTCTGGGCCGAGCTGCTGAGGGAGCATTCAGCAGGCAGATCCCAGCCCCAATTAGCAGCCCAGGAATTTTAATTAGTCGAGCAGTCAATTATATCAATGGACACCCTTTGCCCTCTCCTCTGCTCCCCTCTCTCCCGCCCTGCAGCCCCGCTGGCCATGGGCAAAGCTCCCGGCCCTGCTCCTGCTCCTGCTTGGAAGGAGCTGCCAGAGGGGCCCAGCTGTCCCCATCCTGGTGGTGGCCGGTGGATTTGTCCCCTCTGAGGCATGGCCTCATCCCTGACCTCCACTTGAACTGGGGCTCTGTGCCCTCCCAGGCCTGCCCTGCCAGTGGCAGTCTGAGC
This sequence comes from Dicaeum eximium, assembly GCA_013396995.1. Lineage (NCBI taxonomy): Eukaryota > Metazoa > Chordata > Aves > Passeriformes > Dicaeidae > Dicaeum > Dicaeum eximium. Next base: position 1,402,606 of record VWZP01006149.1, on the reverse strand, counting down.
AAGAGGGAAACAGAGCAGGGAAGAGCTCTGGATTTGGGCTCCATTCTCTCAGCTGGGTGTTGGGGAGAGGAATAGCATGGGGAGGTTTGGAGAGAAGAGCCTTTCCTTCCTTTCTTATGTGTTTCTTGATGCTGATCTACCTGTCAGTTCTCCTCTGAGGCTGGCTCAGAAGCTGGGACACCAGGGGAGCTGCCAGCTTGTTAATACTGTCACTTGCCTATCAATAAGGATCCCTTTGGATCTGCTCTGCTGTTTCTATTTTATTTGCTTCCTAAAATTGCCTCCTCTCCCACTCCTGCACCAGCAGCCGGCAGCACTCAGGGCTTTGCTGCATCTCCAATGTAGCTGAAGGGCACTTCTGCCCACCACTGTTTCCTCACCTTGTTGGGCCATCAAAAACATGTCCTAAATCCGCTGGCCCTTGCCATTGATTAAAGTCCTTCCTAATTTTGGTGTTTCTTATAGTTTTGTGTTGAGTGTTGCTCTTTTTGCTGTAAGGTCAGGCTGCAGTGAGTCTCAAATCTGCACCAAATCACGTCCTTAAGGTGCTGGACATGGTTTACAAGGTGATGAGAGGAATGGCAGACTTGTCTTTACAAACAAACTGTGGGTCTGCTTGTAGACAAAACTAGCACTGAGAGATAAAAGAAACAATGGGAAGGATTCCACTGATTGATGAATGGAAAGGATAACAAACTGTAGGTTTGGAAACAAACTGTAGGTTTGCTGATAAATTAAACTGGATATTGAAAGATGAAAGAAACAATGGGGAAAATCCCTAAAATTCCATGAGAATTAAAAATTTAAAAGGAGGGTTATACATTAGAGGGGATCAGGCATTCTGGGCAGTCTGTACCTCTCAAGTACCTCAGCCAATGGGGAAAGATAGAAGGGAAATGTGGCCGGGAAATGGGGATAAAGAGGACATTGGGATAAAAAAAATTAGAGGAAATTGGGATAAAAAGGAGGCTGCATCCTCCAAAAATATGAGAGACCCCAGGGGAATGCCCTATGGCCTCTCCCTTTATTCAAATAAAGTAAAAGGACTGCTCTGTCTCCTTTTTGGACATAAACCTCTGATGTTTGTAGATTAATTTTCCTGACAGTGACATAGCTGGTGCCAGGACTCTGACCCTGCACAGGTGTTCCCAAATTCTGGTCATAGTCCAAAGTGTCTTGTCCCAGTTCTTTTCTGAGCAGCGAATGCCTCTTCCTGGGGCATGAAGCAGCTTGGTCACCCCTTCATCCATCCCTCCATCATTCCACCTTCACCCTGCGGCAGGATCTAACTTTGTTAAAGCCTGGCTGTGTAAAGCTGAGCCGGTGACCTTTGGGCGTGGTGGCAATTGAGCTGTAGCGACACGGGCTGCTTATCTCCTGCAGTAATTACCGGGTGTTTAAGGGCATCTCGCAGGGGGAGCTCCTCTCCCACCAGGAATTGCGGGCTCTGGGCTCTGGAAGCAGGGTCGTGTGCGCAGGTGTTCGGGAACATGCAGACAATTACCCTGAGCAGCTCGTTCCCCTCTGACGGGGCCATCACACATCAGCGAGATGATCAGGAGCTGACGATGCACGGTGGGGAAGGGATTCTGAAGCCATCTGGCTGTACCGAGTGGGATATGGGGAACATCTGGAAGGCACGTGTAAAAATAGGATTATCAGGGGGAAAAAAAAAAAAAAGTGACTGTGGAAATGATGTTTTACCGTCCTGCCTTCATCCCCCTCCTCTTCTTCCTCGCTGTAACATCAGAGGTTCTCAGGTTGCACTCAAAGTGTTTTTCTCTGTGCATCAAATACAATTTAATAGCTGTGGGTCTTAATGTGCCTCCAGCACAGGGAAAATAATGGGGTCTGATCTCAATTAAAAGGGGAGAGAAAAGGTTTGGAGGAGAAGCCAAAGGCTATGAAAGAAACAGTGCTTTGCTGTTGGTCGTTCTCTCAGTTATTGGTAAAGAGAAAGGGACAACTCCCATACCACAAAGACCCTTCCTCTCCTGCAAGGTGCTTGGCAAGGGACGGAGAGAAGCTCCTGGTTTCAAACCAGCTGGAATTTTAAGTTAAAATACCTTGCAGAACCTCGGGTGAGATTTCCCACCAGGGAAACACCAAAAGGATGAAGTGAACCAAGCAGAGAGGAGAAGACCATCGTTAGACTAGGAGAAAACAGCGGATCCCACGCTTCCCTGACAAGTCTCTCTCTTGCTTCGATTGATCTCTGTGAGGAACAAAGCTTTGCCAGGCTGCCAAGTGTCTTGTGTACCCTGTCAGGCTGGTTTGAGTGCCTCTGTCTATTGTGAATGCGGGATCTGAGAGGAATGCATCTTGCTTGAGATTTAACTGTGTTCCTTCTGTTTTCTGTCCTTTCCAGCTGTAAATATTCCAGAATCAGAGCAAAACTGGCTGTTTTGTAACTCCTGGGTGATGCAGAGCAGGACAGGCTTTGCTGGTCACAGTGAACTGTCAGTTTTCTCATTAAATTAAATAGATGTGATTCACAGGGATGTGATACAGGCAGCACATTAACCCCCTCCTTAGAAGGATGGACACTGTTCAAACCACAAAAAACCACCCTCCTTCACCCAGTGCCCTGCCTTTTATCCTATGCTGTTGGGAACAGACCTTTGGATGTCATGAAATACATTGATTTCCCCTTTGAAAAAGTGAAGCAAGGGAGGACAGGCACATCCAGCTGCTGGGACTGATGTTTGCTGCTTTCTGAAGTGCCTGGCAAAGACAGAGAATCTGCTCCTCATGTAAGGGGAAAGAAAAGCTCAGGAGCTCATAAGTGTGGGCAAAGTGGCTCATTTTGTGCCTGGAAAAGGAAGATGGGGGGCACGTGTCTTCTCCTTCCTTCTTCAGGGCAGAGATTCCTATAAACACCCATAATATGAGATGAGGATCAGGTTTTTTCACAGCAGTTCAGCCTTCACTTAGAACCCTAAATAACAGCCAGGTTCTTTTGGAAAGGCACCACATCCAGCAGCTCTTAATATTGCTGGACTCACTTGAAACTCCTGGCTGTAATGGCCACAATTATGAATTAATGGCCTTAAATTCACTATCAGACCTAATGCCTAGTTCTCCTGTCTGGTTCTTGTTTCCATTCTGCCTTCTCACTGCTGTTCCACAGCCACAATTATTTGTCATTAGTCATTAATCTTGAAAGCATCAGCTTTATTTTCTGTTATTTTCCTCCAAGAAACTCTTGCCTGCTCCCAGGTTTTTATTGTTCACTGTTTTCCATCACTCTTTCCCTTGCCTCAATCTAATCAGTTTTGTACTGCACTAAAAAGTATTTTTTTTCCGACGGGGGAATAAAGCACTGGAGCGAACGTGCCCAAGAGATGTGTGTGACACAGCTGAGGCTGCCAACACCTGGGGGGTGTTTATGCCCTGCTTACAGCTCAGCCCTCTGGGGAGGGGGCAGCATTAGAGCATTTTTCCGTGGAGCTGTACCAATCCTGGCTTTTCCTGTCCCATTCTCATTCTGCCACAGCAGGAGAACCTCCACGAGGTCTTTCTCCAGGACTCTGGCTGGTGTGGAGCTGTTTCTCCCTGCAGAGCCCAAATCTCATTAAAAGGCTGGCACAGGTGTTTCTAGGCTGAGATCTTGCTGGAAAAGGATGAAATAATCCAAGAGGGACAAATCTCAGACCTTTGACCAGCACCTGAAGCAAGAACAAAGAATCAGGTCATGTCTCAAAGGGCGTAGAGGAGCTCAAAAACACATCAGGGTGTTCAAATTAACACTTCTCTCTTATTCTGGGAAAGAGCTGGCAGAGCTGTTGTGCCAGAGGCAGGTCAGGATGGTCCTCACTGGCAGTTCAGGGGAGGATGTTGGGACCTGCTCCCTGTGGAGCAGGGTGGGGAGCTGTTCTTGGAGCTGAGTGAACCCTCTGCTACCAGAGCATCCAATATCTCCCAGCTCTTATTGTCTGCATCCCTGGAGAGTCCTGTGGGAGAGGAGTGCAGTTAGTGAGGAGGGACCCCTCTGATGGCTCACATCTCCTTTGCCTTCAGTCATCCAGAGCCTTGATCCCACAGTGGAAAGATGTTCCTAGAGATTGCTTCCTACTCCAAGATCTCCATTTGCTTCCTTCACTCTCCCCGAGACTGACTCCAGCAGGGTTTTTCACCATTCCTGAAGTTCTTGTCTTCTTGCTGTTGCCAGGTTTCATTTCATATTTCTCCCCTTGGATCCTGAGTCTTTCCAAGGAAATGGCAGGGGTGTTGGTGCTTCAGCTGCTGCTGGCCCCTCTGGTGCCTTCCAGATGGAGAGACCCAGCGTTGGTCCAGGTTTTGCTTCCTCCCTGCACACACAGACTGCAGGATAGGGAGGGAGGGAGCCAGAAAAGGATGCTCAGGGCAAGAAGTGAGAGATTGTGCATCCATCCCATCAGTGTGAAGGAAGTGGAGACAAAGCAGGGGCCAAAAGAAGCCAGTTAAACCAGGCACGTGTCCAACCCCTGTGTGAGATTTTGGCAAACGTGGCCAAGAGTGGCAAAAAATACTAACTCTGCTAGCTGAGCATTCTGTGGCTTTAATTACAAAATTCACCAGGGCTCTGGCAGTAGATCCTTGGGCAATAGAAATTGGGAAATGAAAAGATCTGGGCAGCAAAAAACCTGTATTTTATTTTTTGAAATCTTTTTCCCCTCAGGGTGGTTTTTTCCCCCCTTCTTGTCCCCCTACGTGGTGAGAGCAAAGGCACATGGAGCATTTGTTTCAGGGGGTACCAAAGTGGTAGAAAATTGGACATTTTGGAGAGAAGTGGGACAAAAATTATCTCTCAGGAAGACAATAACTAATAACAGCAGAGAGTTGCAGGAAGCAGAAAAATTGTGACATTTAGGGAATAGCCTAAGATTCAGGTGGACGTGTGACCAACAGGGAAAACAATAGCTTTGTGACGTTTGGGGACCAGCTCCATTAAAAATAGTGCTGCTGAAATGTGCCAAACCCACATGTGTGGCCTCCTTCTCTACTGCTAAATGTGGGGAAATGGTGGTTGGGAGGGAGAGGGGCGAAAAGGGTTATTTTTGTTTAAATATGTTGGGACTAGAAGGGATCAAAAGCTGCGCTGAGTCTTCCCTGAAGCACTAAACATTTTTTCTGCCAACCAAGTGCCCAGAACTTGGCAAGGCTTCACTGACTTGATCGCTATCCAGAAGTCTAATGCTGCTATGGAAATCTTCCAAGGAGCTGATGGCTGATCATTAGTGTTGTTCAAAAGCACGTTCAGCTTTCCGTGGAGGTGCCTTACCTTCCAAAGCCGAGCTTAGCGCTTCCCAAGGCATCCTAACTCCCTCCGCATCTGCTGCTGTTGGTAAGCAGGGAAGGTGAGGGCTGGGCTGTGCTAGCAAAGCTGCTGAGGTTGATTTTGGCTCGGGACCAAGTCCCCTTGGTGACAGACCTTTGGCTGCTCTTGCTCCATGTCCCTGCCTCTCATCCCCAGGGATGCAAGTCGGTGGTGGTTGCATCCCCCCCAGTTTGATTTTGCTTCTTGTGGGGAAATACAGACCCAATATATACCTAAAGGAGAGAATTTGTGGGGGTGACAGGTGTTTGAAGGGGACATCCAGCAGACACCTGCTGTGTTTGCTCCTGCCTCTGTGTGTGCCCAAGGGAATGAAGCTCTGGGAAGGACGGATGCCTTTGGCTCAGCAGTTTTCCACCCAGTTACAGCTGAACAGAGAAGGGAGGGTGCAACACGTTTTTGACTCTGTTTCCCACTGCGAGAAGCCCAAGGGATTTTCCTTGGTGGGTGAGGGGTGCTGGATAGATCTGTCTGCTTCCTTCCTGTCGTGTGCAGCTACCGGCAGTGCAGAGCCACTGGCTGGCTGTGGCAGAAACAGATGGGAAGCTCTCAATCCAATAAACTTCCCAAGTTTCCCCTCTGTTTGTCATGGATGTGTTGCCTCCTCTTGGCAGCAAAGGCCTGGAGACCTCTCAGCCCCAAGGCCAGGCGCCACCTCCTGCTGCCACAGCTGCTCCTGCCGCAGGATCCCGGTGTCTTCCCTGGGCGGTTGGGCAGCAGGAGCAGGGTGGCTTTGGGGGAAGCAAAAGCTGCCCCTTTGTGCCAAGAAGGGGAAGAGAAAACCTGGATGTCTCTGGAAAGCCTTCTTGCTTTCCCAGCCCTGGCTTCATCGGAGCATCCCGCTAGGACAGTTGGTTTTAAAGCTTGTGGAAGGGGAGAGCCGTGTTTGACATATGGCTTAAAAAATGCTCATGTATTCACAGCCCTAGAATTACCCAAACATTGTAGCAGGGCTAAGGGGGAAGAGATCAGCCACACACTCTGTTTTTCCACCTAAAGCTAGCTAAGACAGATTTGGGGGGAGACTGTGAGGGAAAAAAAACACAGGCAAAGTGGCCCTATTAAAGCAAGATAGCAAAGGCAAGTCCTGAATTTCCGAACACAGTGCCTGCCCTTTCTTGCTGCCTAGCAGAAATCAAAACAAAAAGAAGCTGAGAAGCCTTTTTCAGCCTCATTTTCAAAGCTATCTCTGACCAGGAAATAGCCCTGAAATGAGTGTGAGAAGTTAAGAGCCACACGGGGAGACTTAGGAAAGGAGCTGGTAGAGCGCTAGGAAGGTTTGTTTGTGTGCAAAATGTATTATTACCTATCTTGAAAAACACAGGATATTATATTGCTTTACATTTGGGGTATTTTTGCTGCAAGGCTCCAGAGTGATTTGTGGCGGTGGGGCTGAGGGAAGATAACAAATGGAAGCTTATGAAGAATGGAATTTCCCCCCCTTCCGTTATGGTATTAAATAGCTGTTTGTATCACAGCAATTTCTCCCCCTCTACCCCCCTGGTTTTTTTTTGTGGTGTGCCGAGATAAAAGAAAAAAAACCCTTTATTTGCTAATGCCACTTATTTAATTTAATCAGGCTGAAGTACACCTTTAATAAATTTGCCTCCGAAATGAAAAATTACAAAGATGTGGCAGAAGAATATTTTAATGAAAACTGATGATGTAGCAAGTTAGAGCAGAATTATGTCCTCTCCCTGCCCTTTCCTAGCACGCAGCAGCAGAAGAGAGCAGCCAAACATCCCTCAGAAAATCACGGGCTGTGCCATAGAACTCTTTTTAGTTTTCCTGTCCTGAGATCTACTCTCTTGTGGGGTTGTTTGCTGATTTCTAGACAATCTGCCAAGAAATCCTGGAGTAACAGCAAAGAAATAAGGCAGGCAGTGGGATCAGTCTGCAGGATGTGTGATGTCCAGGCTGGACGGTCCAGGTGTTGGGATATTCATGGAAGAGGTTGTTCAAGGGCAGGGGATGCATGACAAGGAGAACTATTCTTAGATGGATCCTCAACCAGTCCCAAATCCACCCTGCTTTCCTTCCAGATGATGGCACTCAATGGTGCCAGCAAATATTTACCTGGAGCCCCAAAGCTGCTTCTCATGTTGGGAGAGCAGCGATGGAAGGATGCAAAAAATCAGCATTTCCAAGTGGCTGCAAGGAGGGAGATCTGCAGGAATTCAGCCAGGATGACTTCAGCCTCTTCAAATAATAGGGTCCTTTCCCCCAGAAATGCTGGGATTTATTATTTTGAGCATTTCCCTTTTCTTCTGTGCAGGTATATTAAAGAAAAAGGCCATGGGGTTATCACCAGGCTGAAGTGCAGCACCACAGCAGCCTCAGAGGAGGTCTTGCCTACTCACAGCCCTGTTTTCCTCCAAAATCTCTCTTTACTCATAAAACTGCTCCACTGTCGTGTGAAGATATGGAAGTTCTTGGAAACAAAATAAACCCAGGAGGTCAGCAAACCTCCAGAATCGGGAGACACACACCTGCTCCTGGAAGCAATGTGTCCAAACCCACCACACTAGCCAGGTCTCACTTTGGCAACAAATAGAAAACATAAATCTGGACTGCAAAGTGTGAATCCTTCCCTGTTTTGGAGTGCTTCCCAGGGGCATTTTGGGGTGAATCACTGCCATTTGTCAGAGGGAAGGTCCTTTGGTCCTTTGCTTAGCCCTTCCTGGAGCCCTTCCTCCTCGTGCTTGGTCCGTCAGTGATGTCGTGGTGATGACAAATTTATGACATCAGAACGTGAGTCCCTGGGAGCTGTTGTGACAGATGAAGTACTGCAGATCCCCTGCAAGCAAAAGGAAAACTCAGCAGAAGGAAACTCAGATGGAATTTATGAGTCCTCTCCAGGAACCGACGTCACTCCTGGCCTGGGGCCACCACAGCCAAGAGGATTTACACTGCCTGTGCCCCGGGCCTTGCTCTCAGGGGATCAGGCTGAGATTAATCCAGCCAAAACCAACACGGTGCCACAGGGGCAGTTGTTGGGCAGAGCTGGAGAGAGAGATTAGCCAGAAGTGGAAGTGCCCCAGGAGAAGTGCAGTGCATGAGAAGCTCTACCCAAAGGTCCATTTTTACCTGTTACTTGGCAAAAGATGCAGAGAATGGAGACAGTTACATCCCTGTAGGACACAAAGCTGATACCGAGATTTTTATTTGTTGTCTCACTCACTGGATGGACCCTGGTGGCTCTTGAGGCTCCTCCACCAGCCCACGAGAAGCAAACCCATGACTTCATTTTCTGATAATGAAGGTTCATCAATGAACTCTCTTTCCTGGCAAGCTGGAAAGTTGGCATGTCCTGTGAAGGACCTCTCTTCCACTTCTCCCTAATTCAGGCTGAATTTCAGCCAGTGGCCTCTGGATCCCACAGCTGCTCTTTTGGGTTGGGCAGACCTTTTATAAGCACCCCCCTCCCAAGCTCCATCAGCTGTAGAACAGAGGTGGCAACCAAAGCTGTCCATAAAATATCCTCTTTCCCAAAGGGTGAGCCGTGTTTTTCCAGGTTTGCCCACTCTATGCTTTTACTAGTTTCCATGAAAACAAATCACAGTTTTCATAAACACAAACTACCATCTGGCCCTGGAACGTTGGTGGGTGTTTTTATCTGCCTTCGATGGGATTTGCAAACTGTTGGGAAAATCCTAGTGAGGTGAAAAGGAGAAGTTTTGGCACAGCTCCACAGAGCTGCTGCTCCAGCCCCAATTCCTCATGTGCTCTAAGGCCAGGTTTGCTGTTGTGGGTTCAGTTGCCTTGACTTGGTTGAGAGCTCCAGAGCATCATCCCAAAAAGGCTTTTCCTCACCCCTTCACCTGAAAAGAACCACGCAGCAGCTCTTCCTTTAACGCTGCTCCACTGCAAGCTGTGTTCAGCGGTGACTCAGTGCTGGGCAGAGCCTGGCACCATCTGCCCATAGCCATGGTGTTCCCATCCAGGAGCACAGCACCAGGACAAAACCAGCACAGGACTGGCCTGTACGGGTTTCCCACCAGCACAAATCCAGCTCAGTCATCCTAACCTAAGGAAAAGCTCATCCCTTGTCCCCAACTTCACTTAGCAAAGCCATTAGCACTCCCATTAAATATTTAGCTTGGTGTGTTATCCTACCTGTGAGCGGGGAAGGGCCAAGGCAGGAGCAGATGGGACAGGGATGATTCAGAGCCCGGTGTTACATCCCAGAGCAGGAGCCAGGGAGCTGCTTAAATCAAATCAGGCTTAGTAATGAGAAAGTACGTAATTAAATGCTTTAACAACCATGGCTGCTCTGTGTGAGGTTTTGAACCATCTCTGTGGGTTGTTTTTTTAGAGTGAGATTTGGATGAATTGCCTGGAAGGGTTTCAGTGCTCGATCTGGGCTGTGGGAGTGGACAGGACATCTCTAGGATGATGGGAATTGAATGAACAGGTTTGTGCTTGTGGCAGAGAAGTATAAAGGGGAGACCTCACCAAAGATGGGAGTTTAGGCAAAGGCATGTCACCTTTTTGGGTGCTGGAGAATAGAGGCGGTAAGGAGTCGGCAGAAATATGGCTGCCTTCAGTTTCTGTGTCCATTTATCAAAGGAATGGTTTGGGAAAGCCTTTGAATGCACAGAGGGTTCCAGCAAGAGGATTTGGATATGTCTTTCATCTGTGCTGAGGCTTCAGTCCATCACTGGTATTCCAAGATGACCTGTAGTGAAGGAAGGAAGGAAGGAAGGGGGCTTGGCCAAACACATTTTAGGGAGCTTTTTCAGGTAGGAAGTGCTTCCTCCAAGGGCATCCATCTGGGATACAACAGACCATGCTCAAAACCAGAGAGAGAGCTGGTATTAATTAAATATGCACAGGGTCAGAGAGGGAATCAGCAGAGCAAACATGAAAATCCCTCATCTTCTCAGGGAATGTTCGTAACCCACGTATTGCATTTCTTAGCTCGATGTAAGTTCCCTCTCCCTCTCAAAAGACTCAAACATTAAATTAAAAGTTATTGGAAGAGAAATCCCCAGATTTCACAATTCACACAATTCTTGTTTCCTGGCTAGTTTGCATTCCCAGCACAGGATATTGACATACTCAGATAAGGGTAATTCTGGGGATCTTTAGGTCTTTCTTGGACTCTGGATTTGAACACTGTGTTTAGACATCCAGAAATGGGAAGAGATGTATTTCTTCGTGGTCTTATTTTTTCCATCATTCCCACATTCCTTCATGTGCACTGTCCCCCTGCCTGAACTACAGAGATTCTTAAAATGCTCTTCTTCACCACACCCAGCCTTGGCTGGTCTCTGTGCCCCCCACGCCTGCAGGGATAAGGAGCCAGCACATCTTGTTTCCTGCACAATTCCTGTGGGAGGCACCTCCAGCGTGCTCAGCTCAAGGAAGAGATCCTTTCATCAGTCACTGAGGTCCCCTTGATCTGAAGTGTGCTGCACAAATACAAGGCAGGGATAAAGAACTGATCTAGTGCTTGCCAAAAAGGATTTTTATGCAAAAAACCATCACAAACACTTGCAGATGAGAGCAAAAAAGAGAAGAAGTGTCAATATGAGCACCTCATTGGACACTGCTGCTCTGAGCTGCTGTTTCTATTCCAGTTCTTTTCCCTGCATCTCTGAGACAAACCAGGAGCACTCTTGTATTTAATAACAGGGGAAATTCAAGTGATTTTGATCAATCAGCCTTACCCGGGGTCTCTGGAGGACTGCAGCTCCAGCTCTCCTCCCCTTTCCTGTTACACTCCAAAACTACTCAAGAACATCACATTTGTAGGCTGGCAATTAATAAAGCAATCCCATCATTCAGAAAAATAGGGAGATTATGTTAAAGTCAGACTCTGGGCTCAACTGCTTAACAGCAAGAAATGTGTGCCAGGCTGGATTTTAACCTGCTTGGCATTTTTTAAACAAAGCATTGTCCGTCTGCTTCAACTCAAAGGGCTCGAAAGAGAGAAATAAACATTTTGCTGGGGCCAGCTTAAAAAAGCTCTTCATCTTGGCTCTGAAAAGGAAGAGCTGAGGATCTGATTGTGTCTAAATGGATCAATTTTTCTCTCACTTATGAAGTCCATCAAGCTCCCATCTATAGAAATCTATTTAAGCAGCCTCCTCGTCTCTGGTGGCCTCTTTGTGGTATCTCTGGGTACCCCCAGAATTGGAGAAGAAGAAATAAGTTGCAACAGGGAGCTGGTGCAGTGGGGTTAAAGAATAGAGAAAATGAGAACACAGACTCTCCTCCACACTTTGCTCAACATGCAAGGAAGAAAATCACCTCTTCCCTTTAGTGCAAGCCATTAAAGAGAAAGAGGGAAGGAGAAAGAAAGGAAGAGGAGGGTCATTACAAGGCTTTGACTCTGGAAGCCTTTTCAATCTGTTACACTGAATGTAGGCTGTCAGCAAGGAAGAAAAGCAGCCCCTTTGCTGATAAGGCAGGTACCAGTAAAACCTGCTGTGCCTCTAATGAATCCTGACAAAGCACTTTGGGAGGGCAGGGAAAGAAAAAAACACTGGCTTGTTGGAGTTTGCCCTGTGGTGTGGCCCTTATCTGAACCAAGGAGGGAGCCAGTGTTTGTCCTGGGCTCGCAGGACTGTCCCTGGGTGAAATCCCTGGTGGGCTCGAGGAGCACTTTGGCATGGAATGACTGCAGGAGGCGGCTCCCTTCTTCTTGCACCTGATCTAACCCAACCGTGGGGGCTGGGAGGAGGTGGCCCTGCTCCTGCATGGGTTTGGGAGGAACCTCCTGAACTCCCAGAGCAGGTCTTTTGAGGTTTCAGTGTTCCCCAGGGTTTTCCATGGAGCCTGGCCAAACTCAGCCTCCATGGGGCCGTGGGTTGCTGGTTTAGCAGTCGGGGCCAGGCAAAGGTGCTGCCATGGGATTATCCCTAAAGCTTTAGGCTCGGGATCTCTGTCCATGATTGGGCCTCTTCTTGGAGACCAAGTGGTGAGTTCATCTTGACAAAGAATCTCCAAGTCAGGTGTGAGCTCTTCTACCACCAGCCCATGCCACGGAGCAAGGAGAGAGTGTGTCCCTCCCCTGCTGCCTCCCATTCCAGCTGGGAGCAGATGTGTTTCCTTTATGGATGGTCCCGTGGAGCCTGTCCCCCTGCAGCCAGCTGGGAAAGCAAAATGTTCCTGTTCAGGGCCCAACTGTTCCTACCAATGCTGCCTTCAGCAAAGGCAACTTTTCCTTTTGTGGAAAGAGGGAAGAAAGAGTAAAGATGGACGAGCAGGGATGACAACAGTGCGAATTAGCAGTCCACACAGCCCAGAGATGTGTGTAGTAACCTCTTTTATGTCTTATTCTCGCCCAGGGATACCTTTATCTTCAGCAGCACGGAAGGATTTTTAATCTTCTTCACAAAGACAATCTTTGCAGGAGGAGGAAACAATCAGCTTTTATGGGGCTGTTCACTCCTTTATTTATTTGCAAATTCTCAGCAACAGTCAAACTTGAGCAAAGGATAAAAAAAGGAAACAAAAAAAAAAAGAAGAAACAATCCAGAAAAAGTGAACGGAAAGATGGGTATTTTTCTTCTTACTGTATCCCACAGAATAAGCAATGGATGTCTTACATGTCTATAAATAATAGCCATCTATAAGTTACCAGCATTGAGATGTAAATGAGGTAACAGTGGGAATTTCATCTCTTTCAGCATGAAAAATGAGCCTCCTGTTCCAGAGAGTTCAGGACATGCCTTTGAAGCTGGAGACAGACCCTTTGCTGGAGCAGGGAGCAGTAAGGCAGGCAGGTGACCTCCAGCTGAGCCCCCTCTGCCACCTGAGCATCCCCTCCTGCCGAGTCTCCAGCATGGCCGCGCTTCCCACCGCTAAAAATCTGGAGTGGGAAGTGGAAGGGGCTGTGTGCTGCTGAAAAAGGGATATCTGTTATTCTGCTTGAAGCCTGGGGAGAGGCCAGTCTGGATCTCCTTCCCTCTGAATTGTCCACGAGGCAGATGTGGAGAGAGGCGAGGGGACTGTGGGCTCCTCAAGCAGTGAGATGTTTTTCCTCTTGATACAACAAGTGTCTGACAGCACCTCACATCCATCCTTGTCTCCAATTTTCCATCAAAAAGTTAGCATACAAAGGGCTCTTGATGCATCTCCTCGCTCTCCATGAGTGTTTCCAGCCCTGGCATACCAATTTCTCAAACTCCTTATTAACAATTCCAAAGGAGATCCTATTACTATTAACAGTTCCAGGAGATCCTGGTGCTGTCAAGTTGGGTACAAGCAGCCTCTCTTCATCTGTCAAGGAGTCTCCTCTTGATTCCAAATGCCTTAAAAACACAATGAGACAAAAG
>VWZP01006149.1:1314046-1388959 GCA_013396995.1 Dicaeum eximium | reverse complement strand
AAAAAAAAAAAAAAGACAAACTAACAAACTACACCTCAAATTCAAGCCTTTTCTGGGAAAACACAGATTTTGATCATTTTTACCTAATTGTATGGAAGCTGCTGTTCATGCAAGGTTAAACCACGTAGTTCAGAATTAGGGAATCAGGATCACAAAGGTGAAGATTGATCATAGTTTGGCTCCCTCTGAGAGCTCTGGTCAAGAGATGGAAAAAAAACCTAAAATAAATGAGATTCCCCCAGTGCTGTCACATCTCTCCTTTTTGCAAGAGATTTTTGTTCATAACAGTATGACTGGAAACATCTTTTTGGAAAAAAAATCATGTCACACTATTGGAAAGATGCTGTTCCTGAAGAGCTTTGAGGTCTCCACGCCTGATTTCTTATATATGTATAAATGGTCTTCCACAGATTCTTGGAATAATTTGGGTTGGAGGGGACCCTAAAGATCATCGTGTTCCTGCCAGGAACCCCCTGCCAGGGGCAGGGACACCCTCTTTCACTTATTAAAACACAGGAAAGCAATTAGCTCTTACAGCTCAGACTGTGATTAATCATCCTACAAACAGCATATGGACACGAAGAAAAGGAATAGTTCCTGAATCACGTGGGATGTGTTCAAGTAGTGAACAAACTGGGATAATCTGGGAAAACATCTGCTGGATTCTGCATTCTTAGCCCTAAAACCTGGCCTTGCCCATGAACCACGGGTTTATGGGTAGAGAAATACTCTAATCTTGGTGCTTTGTGAACGTGGAGCATGGAGATTCATCCCTCTGTTCCTCAGCAATGGAAAAAGGAATAACAGCATTTCTGCTCCCATTGCCCTCTCCCTGCCTTGCCTTCCCAAGCTGCTGACCTTTCCTTGGAGAAGTCCTTCTCTGATGCACGTGGTTTGTTCACCATGCAGCCACTGACTTTTTTCTTTTCCTGTCCAACACCCAAGTGCTGCCGTAGTAAACGGTCATTATAAAGCTATAAATAGTTCACAGCGCTCCAATTAGGGAGCTGCACTTAATTGCATGGGGGAAAAAAAGGCAGAGGAAAAAATTAGCTGCTGCTGCAGTCCTTGATGAGGAGACCCTTGATGAGGAGACCCTTGAACTCAGCAGAAGGCATTCTCAGGTCACTCCAGGGCTGGAGGGAGTGGGATTAGATGGGGGTTTATTCCCACCGGGTCAAGGGGGTGAGTAGAGAGGGAGGGACCTCAGAAGACAGAAATAGGTGGTGATGTTGGGAGAGTGGGAGACAGAGTTGAGGGCTTTTGGAGCTCTGACAGCCGAGCCTGACGTCAGAGGTGCCACTTGGGCTGTGGATGAGCAGTTTCACCCCTTTTTCCTTGCTGCTGGCGTCGCCCCAAGTGAATGAAGGATGGCCCATGGCTTACCTTTCCCTCCAGCTATTGCACACTTGGGTCATCTGAGTGCTCTGCAGCTTCCAGTGGGACTGGGGAGAAACCAAGGGGTGAACTTGGAGGAAGAAGTGATGGCAGAGCAGCCCCTGCTTGCCCCCAGAGCTTTGCTGAAGTCATGGATGCTGCTGGGATCTACTAAAGAATGCAGGAATCCCTAAGGGATCACAGCCCGGGCTGGAGCAGCAACCTAGGGAGCTTTATCTGCCAACTTCTGCAAGAGTGTCCCAAAAAGCAGAGCACACAAATTGCATTGGGAAGGGTACTTGAGAGTGTCCTTTTCACATTGCCCGGCTGCCGGTGGCCTCCCTTTCCAACGCCTTTGGAGCAATTTGCATGGCATTACCCACAATGCCTGCAGCTGTAATGCTATTACAGCTTGGCAGCCTCTCTAACCTAATGATGACAAACACTGCAGCACTCCTTATCTGCTCTTTGCCAAAAAAACCCAATAATTATTTGGGGGAGAAAAGAAAAAAAAAGTGATTTGTCTGCTCTTTTTTTCCCTCTTTTTTCCACGCTTTTTTTCTTACCTCAAAAAGGCTCTGGAGGAAGGAACTGGGAGAATGGGAAGTTTAGGAAAGCGCTGGCCTTGATGCCAATGGCAAGGTAGAGACTGCATTGCTAAAGCACAGCCCACGTCCTACACCTTTCCCAGCCCTTTTCTTGCCTCCTACTTCTCCTGCCTTTCCCCCTGATTAATTTATTACCAAGTATATTTCCTTTCATCCACTTTCATCTCAGCTTTGGGGCAGGGACCTGTGTTTGGCAGAAATACTTCTGGGTGATGCTTTCAGTGCTGTCCTCTTCTAAGTCTGTGTTGCTCTCCAGCCTTTCATGCTCATCTTTTGATAGGAAATACATATCTGAGTGATGAAATTGGGATATTCTGTGCCTCAACACAATTTATGTTTTTCTGGCAATGCAAAGTTGGTGCTTGAACCTCAGATTTTGCCCACCAGCTGTGTGTTCCCTGGGAAAATGCCTGTAACAGGGCAGTAGGAGACCTGAGTTGTACAGTGTCGTGTTTGGTGGGTGCCTGCCTCCAGCAGAACTGCAGGGCTTGGAAAAGCCAGGACCCTCTGAAAAGCCAGGGAGACGGCACTTTGGCAGGGTGGCATTTTGTCATTGTTCCCTGGCACAAACCCAGCTTTTCATTACCTTGTGAAAGCAAACACAGCTGGGACAATAAGCTCTGTTTGCCCACGGAGCAGAACTGGCACCCGGCACGTGGCCACTGCCGCTCCAGCCCAGGTGATGGGTGACCCCAGGTGACAGGGATGTCCCAGGGGTGGGGCTGGGTGTCCCAAGGCATAAAAGAGCTGAGTGGAGGGCTTCATGATGAGCCTGGCATGTGGCTTTTCCAGCCTGGGAAGCATTCTCCCAGGGAAGCAGGGGCTGGCACGGGCAGCGTGCCGAGCTGGCCTGTGGGCTGCGTCTCTCCAGACAGAAAATGGGAAGAGGAAAGCTCGTAAAACACCCATAATAGGTCTGGGTTTGGCTCCTGAAGAAAGCCCTGCTACTTTCCCTTGCTCGGCTCACTTCCTTTTCAGACATCCCCTGGGCTCCTGAGGGACAGCAGGGAACACATGCCTGGGATGGGCTTTGCAGTGGCCAAGCATCCACACCCCAATCCTTTATGCTGGGCTCTGTGAGTCGAGGCAGAGCAAGAGTTTAGAAACCATTCCGAAAATAAAGTCACAGCAGCACACTGGGAGCTGGCTGAGGTGCAGCAGAGGCATCCAGCTTCCCTTATGAAGCTGCCCCTCCCTCCTCCTCCCACTCTCTGGCTTATTAATTAACCTCTGTTAATTAAGGCTCAGCTCTCATTGCTAGAAGGTATTGGCGTGTTTGGAGCTTAGCAGGATTAAATATTATTAGATGTTCTGGGATAATAGGAATGCCTCTGTGCTCAGAGCTTGATTTTTAGTGGCTGGCCTGTAAACTGGAGCTAGAAAACTGAGAGAAAGTGCTTTTATTGTAGTCATGCCCAAAGTAATGAGTTTGGAGAGAGGGGAAAAAAAAAAATCTGTTTTCAGTAGCAGAACTCTCTGTGAGCAGTCTCTGGAAAACAGGGAGCAGCAGGTGACACAGGAGATGTCACAAACCAAACGCAGGTGCTTTGTTTGGCTGAGATCAGCTGAAGTTTGCCTGGTCTGTGCCCCCTTTCCCACGTGTGCTGAGCCCTGTGGTGCCCCCCTCTGCCCCGGGAGAGCCCCAGCCTGGAGCGTGAGCGGGATGTTCTCATCCCTCTGCCTCTTTGTGTGAGGATCCTATAGCAATCCTACAGAGCAGCCGGGGCAGAGCCAGCTTATAAAGTGAGCAAACATAATATTTACATCAGTAAGACTGCCCGTGTTTGACCAGCAGCTAAACAATTTAAAGGGAAGATTGATTTGTTACATTAAAGGGTAAAACCGGGTCAGGGTTATGAAAAGAAGCTTTAAATACCATTGACAAAAGCAACATCCCAAATCCCTGCACTGCTCTTTCAGAGCTGGAAATGTCACAAAGAGATAATTCAGGCGGTGCCACATGGAAGTGGCTGGGATGATGTCCACTTCATCCAGTTCAATACAGCTGGACTGGGAGCTGGGATTGGAATATTCAGGCTGTTTCCAGGTTGTTGGTTGATTTATTATTTGTTTTAACTCAGGGGCAGAAAGCTGAGAATTTCCCATAAAATAAGAAGTCGGATTCAGAGAGGCAGCTTGGTTAGATAACAATGCAGCCACCTAAAATTGTTACAGAGAGCTTATAAAAGTAAACAAAGCGAGCATGAGAGAAATTCAAATGGTTCCCTTCCCCCCCTCCAGTCAAACTTTTAATTGCTGGGAATTCAAAGCTGCTGCATTTTCTGCTGGAAAAGTGCTCCGTTGCATTTTTATGGCAGCTCCTTTTAACCGTAGGAGCCTCAGGAGCAGGATGGGGCCTTGCTCCGTGGGTCAGATGGGCTGTGTGTAGAGCAGGGAATTTCAGGGAGGTGTGTGGGGGAAGCCAAAAAGGCTCTGGCTGCCTATTAGGCACCTCATAATATTTCATGGCAGAAAAAATGAGGGTTATTTGGCCCTGAGTCATGCGATGAATGGCCTTCAGCATGTTTCACCCATTTTCCCATGAGCAGGCTGTGACTTTTTCCTCCCCAAATGAACCATGACAAGCCCCTATCCAAACAGTAATAATAGTAGTAATAACAGTAATTATCCCAGCAGCATTATTAATCATAAAACCCTCTTTTTTTCTTTTTAATTCACTCCTCTCAAGAGCACTGAGATTGCACAGCACTCCTGGGCTGCTGTGCAGGGATCCTGCTGCCCCAGGACCTTCCTGGCCAGGAGCTTGATGACCCAGAGCTTGTCTGGGGTGCACTGAGACCTGTGGGGCAGAATTTGGGCATTCCAAGCTGGTGGAGCTCGATATGCTTGGTCCCTTTTGCTTTCAGGGATGCCCAGTGGGTCCGGCTCTGCCACCTGGGTGCCCTCTCCTGCTCACCCAATCCCAGCAGCCTTGCCAAGAGGGAATTAAATCATCCTCTGACAGCACTGAAGTCACCCCTAGCCCCAGGTGCTGCTCTGAGGCGCTGCCCTGTGTGTTCCCAAAGCTCTGGGTGCAGGGACGTGGTGAGACACTCATGGAAGGGACAGTGAAGCTCATCCAACTGGAAGAGCAGCATCCTGGACTGATACTCTGCTGCTTGGGAGCTTTTCCCCTCTATTCTCTTTTCCCCCTTTGCCCTCCCAAGAGCAGCCTCTCTGGAATTGATGTCTTTAGAGGCCAGCAGATTTGGGAAGCTGTGTCAGGGCTGCAGCAGGAGGTGATGCTGATCCATGGGTGGCACACGGAGGAGTTCCCAACCACGCCAAGGAAATGCAGCCCCCATCCCAATGCTATTCTGGGTGCTTAACACCACAGCAATTCATCACTTTGTAAATATCTTCTGGTTTATTACATAAGCAATAAGCACTTTGTCGGAAATTGCATAACTTATAATCCAATTAAACAATAATTACATTGTAATGGCTTTGTAACTATGGCATTAATTAACTTTTATTGCCCTGTAAATTAAGCATGGTATTGATATGGAATTGGGAGCAGTCAGCTGGCTGTGGTGGTGGCAGGAGAGCGACAGGGAGCCCCAAAAGCTGTTGGGGCGATCATCAGGATCTGTGGCTGGCCTGAGCAAGAGGGAGTTTGTCCAAGCTGTGAGCATCCTGTTCCTCCTGGGGAGGCCTCTTTTCCCATGGAACAGAAGGGTCCTGGTGGCCAGGGGTTTCTGGGCACCAGATCTGTGGCATTGACATGGAGCTGGTGACCCGTGGAGGAGTGGGAAGCTGGTTCCATGTGGGGAGAGCTCTGCACACCCAGACATTGATGTTGGTCTGTACCAAGCACCCAACCCACCCACGGATTGCAGGTGCTCAAGAGGTGGCAGCTGTGGCCAAGGTCCTCTGGGGTGCTCTGCTCCTGTCATCCCTTCTCAGGGCAGGATCTGCAGCTCACCACTGGGAAATCCTCCTCCTGGAGAGGGTTCCTCGGCTGAGGATGGTGCTTCAGGTGAAGCAGGGAGGCAAATCCTACCTGTGCTCCTCACCCCCACTTACGGCCGGGAATTTGGTGACTGGATGTGTGTGAGGGCATTTGTTAGAATCCAGGGCACAGAGAATGTCTCTCTGCCTGTTTTGGGAGGCTCTGACCCTCAGCAGAACACTGCTTTTAACCTTTGTGCCTGGAAAAAAAAATTACCAGAACTCTGGGATAAGTTAGAGCATATATGTGTGAATTAGATAGTAGTAGTAGTTTATCACAGGGTGAAGAATTTAGGGTTTTAGGAATTTAATGTGAGAGTGAAGAGGAGACAAGATGGAGGATTTTGGGTGTTATCCCTTCTTCCTTCTTGTCCCTCTTCAGCTCCATTTTCTGTAGCACTGGTGGCACAAAGTTATTGTTTAGAGAAAACAGTAGTACGGATATTACATGAATAGATCAGTAGAAGTTATTGGTAGAAAAGTAGAAACAAAGTATGTGTTAGAATATAATTAGGTTAAACAGCTTTAAAAGGCCTTGGTTTGGGTGTTTGGGGTCCATTTTGTGCCTTGCTTCTCACACGCTGAGTCCAGTGTGCAGACGGTGCTGAACTTAAGAATAAACAAAACCCTGAAGACCAAGAAAGAGAGTACAGCTCGTTCTTCACCCTTGGAAAAGAACTCAGCAGGGGAACCACCTCCAAAGAGCCTGGGGGGAGGTGGGGGGTTGTTCCCACACTTTCTGGGACCACCACAAAACCCGGCAGGCATTGGCCCACCCTGGGACAAGCAGTGATGCTTTATGTGGGATGAGTGGCTTTTCCTAAGTTCAAGCAGGGAACCAGCAAGTTGAATCCTGGTGACATTGGTGGCCAAACTGAGGTGCCAAATGCTGACCAAATATAGCTGCTTCAACTCTGGGGGGATTCTGTGCACCTGCATTGGTGCTCCTCGATACCTTGGAGGTGTCAAGGGAAACATTTGCAGCCTAAACCTTCCAGATTTTGGAAACGAAATCTCCAGGTCTCATGGGGTTTGCCTCTCCAGCTTCTGAATACACAGCAGGCAGGTCTGATGAAAAGTTGGAATTTATTGCTGAGGCTTTAAACATGTTCCTTACACCAGGCATGCTTGGAAACTCGAGAATCAGCCCGGCCTCTCGGCTGCTCGCAGACCCGGTGGAGTGATGCAGATAGGGAAATGTAACAAAAATAATTATCCTTTTGATCTGGCCTAATCTCTAAATCTCCTCCCCACCTTCTGAACCTTGTTGAACAACCTCTCTGCTCCCTCCTGGATTTCTGCCTCTCTGGCATCCTCTTCCTTTGCCACGTGTCTGCTCTGCACTCTGCAATCACCCAGGACGCACAAGCAGCCAGGATTTGACTGTGCCTTGCCCTATTTTTTTGTGCTGCTTTTTGAAAACTTATACAGGCCTATTCATTTAATGAAAATCACAGTTTGCATGTGCAAAAGAACCATCTTATTCATGGAAAACAACTCGCTGGGACTCGGCTCCCCTCTAGGCAGAGCAGGCACGCCGCGGCTGCTGCCGGTGGGCTTCTGATCGGGATAAAACAATTATGGAGACCTGCCACCTTGTGGGAGCTGGGAGATGCGGCAGGACCCCCCTCCAGCCCCTCACCTTCTGAGCAGCCTGGGCTCAGGGCCATCTTCAGGCTGCATTTTGGGATGTGCACCTCTCTGGAGGCAAAACACAGGCTGGAGGGTGGGGATGGGCAGTGCTGTGTTTGCCCTTGATTTAAGCTGGGTCCCTCTGGATGCTCCTGTGCCCAAAAAGGGGCAGAATAGCTCTGGCCAACAACAACAAAAAAAAAAAGGCTAAAACCCATCCTCCCTTAGAAAAACAAAGGATGAGGAGAAAGAACTAAGTGAAGAGAGATGATAGGAGGCGAGCTGTGAGGATGGGTGATGGGAGTGCCATCCATCATGTTCACTTTCTCCCGATGGGAATTTCCACTCTCCCCCTCCAGCCAGCGTTCCAGCTCTGATTGCCTCAGTGAGAGCCTCCCCAGTGCCCCATCCCCTTGTGCTGGGTCAATGGTCCATCTTCTCTTGCTCTGCCCTGCTCCTCAGGGATGTCAGGGGGAAGGGGAAGAACATTTGTAGGAGTAAAAATTGGTGTTTGTGGCAGCTTGGTTTTTCTCCCAGAGAGTTTGTGATACTGGAAGAGATCACAAGAGTTTGTGATACTGGAAGAGAGGTGGATATAGGGAGGCATGGAAAGCACTCCCCAGTATTGCTCAGAGGCTGCCCTACTTCTCCTCCCCTCTCCTTTATTGAATTTCCATTTTCTTTTTAATTGGGGAATTTAGTTTTTCTCTCACCTGGATGTCCATCCTCCCATGCCCAGCCAGCTGGTGCTCTCACAGCATCCCACTTCCTGCAGTGATGGGATAGGATATTGTTACAGGCCCCTCTGAGTTCAGGTGGGCACCAGGCAGCAGGAGGATCATTTTCCTCTGGCACAATGATCCGGTGTGTGAGCAGCTCCAGTGACCAAGTGGGGGGAAAAGAGGAAAAAAAGGAGAGGCAGGAAAAAATAGAATGAATTAAATTACTTCCATAAATAGCTCTGAGCTGTTAAATGAAATACTTTTCATGGCTGGTTGTGAAACATCTGCAGGGCTTGTTTAATGCCTGGGTTTTTCCATCTGTCCAGCTCTGCTGGCAGATGTATCCCGTTGTTTTGGTCCCCCCATCTCATCCTGGTGGCCAAAGGCTGTGCCCGCGGCAGTTTGGGGAGAGGGGAAGGTGTTTATTGTCCAGCAGAACTGTGCCTGCAGATATGCATTCCTGCCAGGGCAGGAGGTGCCTCCCCACACAACATTTTGGTGCCAGGAGCAGCCTGAGAGCTCCCAGCACTGCCCTGCTCCTAACTGGAGCTGACAGAGCTGAGGAAAGGGAGAGGAGCAAGGGGACACATGGGGAAAGCAAAGTGATGGCTCTTGCTGGCTGAGTCCTGGGGTGCCACAGCAGGGTGGCAGTCCTCACCTCACAGTGGGATCCCTGGTGCCACCCCAGAGCAGCATGGGCAAGCAGGGAATTACTGGGAGGAATAAAATAAAGCTGCCTGCTGAGTGGGAGGAGGGGGTGAGAGAGGAAATCCTCAAGGAAATTTCCTTTCCTAAAAGGAAAGGTGTTATTTCCCAAATGGCTGCAGGAGGAAAACTCCAGAGAGAGTCAGGCAGACCCAGCCATGGGCACTGGGTGTCCCAGTGTCCCTGTGGAAGTGGTGTCCATCTGGAAGGACCCAGGGAATGAGGTCATTACCATTTATTTAAACTTTTTAAACTGGCCAACCAGAACTTGAACCTCAGCTCACTGAAAACTTGAGTCACACAAATCCTCTGGTTCACTAGGAATTCATCGGGCATTGAATCTCTGAAGTTTTTTGAGGTTTTTTTGGATCAGATTCCTGACACCTCCCGGCTCCCCTGAGGCTGAGCAGGCACTTCCAGCAAACCTGAGCATCCAGATCACCCCCCAGTTCCAGCTAAAACATTCTGGGATGTCCTGGGTCACACCAAAATATTTTCCTGTGCTGTGGCACATGCGCTTGTACTTTTGACAGGGAGGGGGAGGCAGAAGGCAGGAAGAATAATTAATCACCAAAGATACTTTGCTCATTTATTTTAACAACTGGAGTTTAGGTTGAATTATTTATGCTGAAGCTTCATAATGCACTAGGAAATGCACTGCAACATATGTCATCCAAAGAATGAAGCCTGGGAAATGTGAAACCATGCTCCAGCACTATTAAACCTGAGTTTAAGTGGGAAGAGGAGGACTTTTTTTTTTTCTTCCCAGCAAATTAATAATGTGTGCTGATTAGCACAAAAGAGATTAGCAAGGTTCCTCTCCATGTGCTTTGTTTCGTCAATAGAAAGTTAATTAACAGCCCTCTGCCTTCTGATACCCAGTTATAAGACAACACTCTGGACCTTAATCTTAGATTATGAGTTTGTTAATTTTCTTTAATTTTAGATACGAGCTGGCCAGGAGGTGTTTTCAAAGTTTTGATTTACTCACACTTCCCCTATTTCAGGGTGATGCTGCATGGGGTAGAGCACTGGGGCTCTCTTTTCCAGCATGAAATTATGATCTGTTTTACCCCCAAAATGTTATTAAAATGGTATGTGGAAAATTTGGGACATGCCACAGATAAGCAGGAGTGATAAAGACCAAAAAGACAGCGTGGCTTGTGAGACAGAGAGGCTCTAAAGCATTTTTAATAACAGATAAAGCTTTGTAAAATAAGAACTTCACCCTGCTGCAGCCCCATGGACCTAAAGAGATACAATTACAGAGGCTCCAGGCCTAAGGTGCCAATCCCTGGACTGAGGTAAGGGTTTTCTGAGCTCGGGGTGAGGAAATGTCCAGTCCTGTAGTATTGTGGTGCTAGCTCCAAATTAAAAATTAAACAAAGGCTAAATGTCTTGGAAGCTTTGGCACCCCTGAATATGTTCTGCCTCCCCCCAGACAGACACACTGTTAGAGTGCTTGACAAAAATGACATTATACCATGGTCCTTTCTCGTGCCTTCAGCTAAGGCCTCTCTCTCTCAAATCCCTCAGTGTTTTGTTTTCCCACATTTGCCTTTACTTTCCCATAATTAGTGCTCTCTCTCCATTAAAGCCCTGGCAGCACTGCAGGCCCCTTCCACATCAAACCTGCTCCTGTCCCCCTCCCCACGGGGAGTGTCTGGACCAGGTTTTACACCGGCCATCAGCAAACCTGCCCGAGGTGCCCACACGCCAGGTGCCACCCAAATTCCTCTTCGGTTCTTCCCTAAAGGAGAGGAGCCAAAGTCCTTCTCCCAGCTCCTCTTCCCGAGTTTCAGCCCTCCCTTTCCAGCCCAGCGTCCCCACCGCCATCCATGGAGAAACCACAAAGAAGAGAGGCTTTCTGCCCAAAGACGCTGCCCAAATTAAGGACGAGCCGGGAGCTCCCGGCCTTTGATCTCGCACGGGGAAAATAACTCATGTGGCTGACAGCAGCTTTGCCCTCCCCTTGCTTAATTAAAGGGAACAAAGAAAAAGTTGCTAATTAAAAGGAACAAGGGAAGGAGGGGGGAGAGCACGAGGGAAGGAGGGAAGAGGTGCAGAGCAGAGTCGGGCTGTACTGGGACACTGGGATGGGGAAGGAGCTGAAAGCAAAGCTTTGTTGCTCCTGTCGTGGTGCAGGCTGACCTGTGCTGGTGGATCTGGGAGAGGGGTGCTGCTAAAGCACCCCAGACCTCCAGGGAATTAAATCCAGGAGCAAGAGGCAGCCAAAGGAGCCGTCTCAGGGCTCGCATTGCAGGACCTGCTGTGCTGTGATGCTATTTAATCACAAAGCCGCCTTCTCCCCACCCTCCAGCTGCTCTCGCCAGGATGCAGGGAAAGGTGGCCCATGATTTTGGCTGGGTGCCCACTGTGCATGGCTGTGGTGCCTGTCTCCCTGCTTATGGCACCCATGAGGTGGGGGTGGCTGTGAAAGAGGGACTGCGAGGCGCAGTTACAGAGTGAATTTGGAGGCAAATGAGTGGCGGTACTAATGTGTGAAGCATTTGGATCTGGAAGGGTCTTCTGTGACTTTCAGAGAGGAAAAAAGAAAATGTAATCTTTAGGTCCAAAACCCCCTTCTAGCTGTAGTAACCTCTCCTGGCTTTACCTCATGTGCCTGCTCCCAGTGACTTTGCAGAGTCTCTTCCTTCCCGAGGAAGAATGACATGCACCAGCAAGGATGCCTTGGACAGCCCTTCCTGCAAAGCTTCAGGTTATTGGCTGATCCCTGCTGCCAAGGGAGGCTGGCTCTCCTGGGAAAGCTGTGCTGACTTGGGAAGCAGGCAGGTCAAAGCAGCACCTCACCTCAGAATGTGCCTCCAGCCAAGGCCAAGGGAGGATGCTCAGGGAAGAGGTGGGAAACAAAGGATGGGTTCAGATCTGCTCATACACAACCTGCCAGCAACTTGCAGTCCCCAGCAGAGGTCCATGTCCATCCTTCCACCCTATCCCTGCTCCATGTGTTCCTATGAAGAGCATGTCCTGTGCAGGGCCAGGAGCTGGGCTCGGCGATCCTTGTGTGTCCCTTCCAATGCAGGATATTCACAATTCTCTGTTCTCCTTCCAGCTGATGCTGGAGGGGCCTTTCAGAAGCACAAATCAAAGCTGTTTCCATCTTTACCTCCAAGCTGTCCCTGTGCCTGGTTTTGTGCATAATTCATGTCTTCAGGCAGATGTGCCCTGCCCCTCCATAGATAATGCCCAGCTCCCACTGAAGTTGTTCTTATCTCTACTGCCATGTGTCTGAATCCTACCACCTTGCAGGCCAGGGGCAGTTTTGGAGGGAGACCCTTAAGCAATTCCGCTCCTCTCTTGGAAAGTCTCAACTCTTTGGGGGGAATTTTGTGGTTTTTTCATGATGGTGATGATTTTACTCCTTCTTGTCTTCCCTGTGAGTCGTCCTTCATCTGCTGGCAGCCTGATGTTGTGCTGACAGACAATCTGACCTGACATCAGTGGGGTCGAAAAAATGTTAAAAAAAACCCGAAAGAACCAAACCCAAAGTTTAACAATAAAATAAACAGCCAGTGCTGGCAGAAGGAGAGGAGAGAGTCAGAAGGGTTGCTCAGGGATCTGAGCAGCTGCCAGCAAGCAGAGGGGTGAAAAAGCAATGCAGGATGGAGAGAGGGCAAAAATCTTGTGAAAGCCAAGGAGAAAAGGAGGACACAGGGAGTTGTAGGGAAGCAGGAAGAGTTTATGAGGGTGTCGAGGGAGATTTGCTCAGCCTAGCTCCATCTGGGTGTGCCAGGAGTGCAGGGTCTGCAGCTCGGCACTACCCAAATCATCCCGGGCTCCGGGGAAAACACCACCCGCACCTATTGCTCGGAAAAATGCGCCCTGCTCCACCTGCCCTGCCATGACAAATAGAGGACAAGGGAAACATCAACTTCCATCCAGGAGCCGTGGAGGAGAATGGCAGGAAGGGTGGGGGGACAGCCCATCTCCCCGCCTCCTTATCTGTCATTAACCCAGGCGCTAATGAAGCGCAACCAGACAGCTTCCTTCACCTGATGGAGAGCTCACGAGGAGCACCACCGGCTAATGAGGACATGAGAGGCTGATCTCTCCCTTGTCATCCTCCTATCACTTTAATATCAGGCTAATTTCACTATAATGTAGATTAATTGGCACTTTTCTGCCTGCAAATTCCTCTGACAGTCAAAAATATTTTTTCTGAAATTGTTTTCCTGAAATTGTATTTCCCACCCAAACAAAACAGTTTCCTTGGAAGAGAGGTGGAGAAAAGGGGAGTATCTCTGCTGCAAACCAGAAACAAAGCCCAGACAGAGGCTGAGCAGGACGAAAAATCACATTTCATTATTCATTGAGCAAATTCATCTTGTCCATTCCCTCTTTGCTCAGTGTGATGGCAAGGCAGGATGAAAGGAGGCTAAATATGGCAAATAATGTGAGGAAAAAGCAGGGGCAAGCGTCATCAAGTGTCTGGCCATGCAGACTAAAGGAGCCAAAAGCCTTTCTCTTTGTATAAATGCCTTTGCTCGTTTTCCTCCTGGGGTGAATTTGGCAGTCCCTTGGTTTCCATGTGGTGAGCAGCCACAATCCAAGGCCTTGCTGTCCCACCATTGTGCCACAAGGCTGGAAAAGGGAAGGGTAACTGCACAGAGCCAGACGCTGGCTGTGTCCAACTGAGACAAAAGTTGTGACGGTGTGGTGAGGGAAACCTCCAGCTCCTCTTTAGAAGGTTGTCAGAGCAAGTACTGGGTGGAAAATCCAACACAAAAAACCAACACAGGCTCCTGAAAGCTGTCTAGAAGCGAGACAGCAAATCTGGCACAATGGCTGATCTATCACTGCTGTGAGGCAGGAACGGTGATTCAGAAAGGGAAACAACATTGGAGCAGTTTTGCAAATATCCCTCAGATTTTGTGGACCAGGCTTCTGGGGAATGCAGCTGGGATCGTGTGGAGCGTGGGCTGAACAGTCCAAGGCAAAGCTGTTCTGTTGGTGCATCCACGTGTCCGTGGACGTGTGGGTGGGGGAAGGAAGCGCAGACTTGAGGAGCAAGGACTGGCTTGGTCACAGATCTCATTCCATAGGCAACATGGACACACCTGACATCTGCCAGTGGGCTGAACTCGAGTGCAGCTGGTGACAGCCGTGACAGCCCAGGCAGGACTTTGGGATCAATGATTTTGTGCTACGAGAAATAAATTCCAGTCCCGAGCATGCAGCTCTGAGGTAATTCTTCCCATTAATAAGGGGAAAACCAGGTTTCTGCAACCTTGGATGTTCTTCATGTTTCTCATTACTGGTGCCCTAATCGTGTCCCCAGAAAGAAAAGGCAAGGTTCTTTTACACCTGACTAATTCCGCTGCTGTTACTCAGTGCAGCTTTCACACCACTTCCCAAACCTGCCAAGACACCCTTGAACCTGTTTAGAAAAGGTTAGGATGCTAATTAAGAAAAGCTATTCCCCCCACCCCAAACCTGAGGGAGAGATGTAAAAATAGTGCAAGCTGGGGTTGGATCTACTATTACTCTCCTTTTCCTGTGTTAAGAGACCTGTGTCCCACTTTTCCCCGGGGGAATCCACTGCTCCTGCAGGCCTCATGTGCCAGTGTGGATACGGGACAAGAGGTTAATTTGTAGCCCTGTGATGCTCGAGCTTTCCCTTTGCACAAATATTGATCCAAGGCTGTTCAAATATCCATCCTGGCTGGAATAGCAGCAGTGTGATATTGCTGCTGGAGATGCACAAGGACATTGGAGGGGAAGGGAAACGGGAGAGAAAGGAGAGCTGGGTAGAGCTGTGGGTTGGGCATCCGTGTTCTTGCCTTCTCCCCTCCCTTCCCAACTTAAATTTCTTTTTATTGACATTTGTCTCACTGGGCCGAGCAATCTTTCAAAGGAGAGGGAAGCAGCAGTGTTGTTCCACCCTGGGCATTCATTAGATGATATTGTTTCAGCACTTGAGTTGTCTCAGCTGCCCGGGCAGTGTTTAGGAGAAGGTTAAATAGAGCTGTTGAGTTCTGGGCAAATAACTCTCCCTTTGCCAGCTCAGAACATAGGAGAACTTCTGCTCTCCTGCCTCTTGCCCAGAAGAAGAGCACTCAGAGCAGCTCCTTTGCTGAAGGAGCATGAACAGGGCTGGTTCTGTCCCTCAGCAGCACAAGACCAGTCAGGCTGAGGAGACACTGAGGTTTTAACCCACCGGTGGGTTTTGAGCATGCCCTGCTTTAGGTGCAACTCCTGCTCCCTCTGCCCGGTGGGCTCCACCTTGCTCCACGCCAGGGCTCTCCAGAATTCTTTCTCTGTGAATAATAATGAGAAACCTTTGTAAAACAGCTGATTAGTCAGCTCCCCTAATTAGCTAATTACCCCTCTCTGCTTTCACTTGTGCTGTGCCGTTGTTTCCCCAGCCTCAGGTTGAAGGAGCAGCGCGCACGTGGCTGCGCCGAGATCTTATCCTGCTTTGAAGCTTTAAACTTGCATGATTCAGCCGTGCAGGGCTGACACGTGGCCGGCCTTACACAACTTCTCTCTTTCAACCCTTCTGTGTCGAGTGCTGTACCTGCCTCCCGTGCCAGGGACCGGGAGTCTCCAGTGCCGGCTTATGCAACCGTTCCCTCCTCCGTCCGCGCTGCCAGCAGCTATTCCCGTTAAACTCCCATCCCTCTTCCCGCTCCTTCTGACATCTCGCCGTTGCCTACAGATCCATCAGGTTTTCCCCAAAGCCTGAGGAGAGGGGATGTGTTGTCTGGAGCTAGCGAGGTGTGAAGGCATGGTAGGAGTCGTGCAGGGTCAGACCAGGCGTCCCCCAAACGCGAGATCCTGGCTCTGATTCCAGCACTGGCGTGTTCCTGGAAACCTGTGTAAGTACAGGGTCACCAGCAGTGGGGATTCTCTGGAATATTTCCCCAGCCTCCTGTGGTTTGTAGGTCAGGGACCTCCTCACCCACACGTGATGTGTTTGTATGTAACAGCTTCTGCACACAAGCTCTTGGCTAGAAAAATCCAGATTTTTTTTTATGAGCTCTTCTGAGCTCCAGGCAGGCAGAGTTCCTCTGTTGAGGAGTCCCATGGCATAGAGACAGGCTGGATACAAAAATAGCTCATTTCCTTTGTTCTGAACTGGTGAGTTTCCTCTGATGCCCCCAGTCCTTGCTCCAGGAGAGATGGCAACAGCTTTTCTTGTGATTCTCAGATCCCTGTTGTATCCCTTTCCGAGGCTGAGGAGCCCATACCTAGCTAGCATTCCTTGTTCCTTTGATCATCCCATTGCTAGCCTCTGAAGCTGCTGTCCCTGAATCTGTGATAGTTACCCTATAACCTTCAGATGGGGAGGAGGGGGACACAACTTCATGGAGAACTCAAGGCTGGGACAGTGCTTTCTGCGCTGTCTTTTGCTCATCCCCCTCTGCAAGTCTTTTCCTTGATCCTCCGTGGAAATTTATGAGCGTGGTAGAAAGCTGAGAGGGTCAAGGAGAGGAGTCTGTCTTGGTCAGGGGGCCCAGGAAGGGAGACTGCAGGGGGAAGGTTAATGGATTGTGAAAGAGAGAGAGAAGCATTAATGGGAGAGAGAAGAAAACAGGGGAAGTGCCAGAAAAAAACCCCCTCCGATAATCTTCGCGTGGACATTTTTATGTGGCTTTGGCTGTCATCCATGTGGTGCATCTTCTGTCCCTTCTGCAGGGAGGGTGTGGGAGATGAGCAGGCACTGCAGGTCACACCACAGTAGAGACCTTTCCCTCACCAGGAGCTGCACAGAAGAAGCTGGTTTTATTCCAGCAGCGTTTCAGACCCTCTTCTGAGGTATTTTGGGGTGACTACAAGTGTAGGTGACACACAGGGGCTGTTAAGCAAGGACTTTCCTCACCCCACACTTGGTGTTGGCTTTGAGGGCGCTGTTAAGTTGACTTTACTCTTTTGTTGCTGTCACATCATCCTCGTGAAGGGCTCAGTGATGATCCCATCTGTAATCAGGGGCAGGATTCCCCCCTCCTGCTCCTGCCCTGCCTTTCCCATTTACGGATAGAAATGAAGTCTGTGGTACGGACCCTTAAGCTGGTTAGACACTTGAGACTTGGAAGTCCTTAAGCACATTAGCAGCTGGAGGTCCATTATTATTCATTGAATCTCTCCGGCCGGTTGGAATCCTCCTTTTAATTGTGTGCATTTCCCTCTGTCCTTTTATCACTGAAGAAAGGAAGAAAAAGGGCGAGAGACACAGCAATCGTGTTATCTCATTACCCATCCTGGCCCTGGAATGGGACACAGGCTGGAGTCTGCTCTTCCCCTCCAGCAAAAGGAGGGAGAGGTGCCCATTTTACATATTAATGGCAAAATGTCATCCCCCCCCTCTTCTATCTCCCTTAGCACGCCGCAGTTAATAATTCACATTTCATTAACACGTCTGCGTGGCCTTACGGTGCTTCCCTCCTGTCAATGAAGAGATATTGGGAAGGCTTAGAGGAGCGGGAATTGGGGCAGGACCAGCTGAAGCAGCTGCTTCAGGCTGGATTTGAAGGAGATGAGCTTTCAGAGCAGTTCTGGGCTCTCCTCTGTACATTTATGTATCAGATGTACTTGGGTCACAGCTCCTCACCAGCTCCTAAGGAAGCAGAGAAGGTCCCTCCAGCCTGAAAATATCCCGTTGGTCCAGCAGGAATCGGGGAGAAGTGTTGTGCACTGTCACAGTCTGGCCTGGCTGCAGTGACAGAGGGGAGGGAGCTGGGGACACCAAAGCAGGGCCACCCCACACCTGTAGGTCAAGCCCTGAGCTATCCTCACTCCCAGAGCACCAAGCCGCTGGAGGGAGTGGCTTTGAAGGGGGTTAAACAAAACACACCCTCGGAGGAGTTGGCCATACAAGTCCTGCTGCCAGCTTAAAGAATTTTACATGAGGAAACTTGTCTCTTGAGCTTGGTTTTCCACACACTGAAACATTAATCAACTTTTGAACCATGTACCATATGAAATATTCATCTTTTCTCCTTGCAAAAAACAAACCAGAAACCCCAGCTATCTTCAAAGCTGTCTCGTGGCATTCCATGCTCTGATCCTTTAGGAATTGCTGTGTCATTTTCACCTAAGTTTATTCTGTGATTGCTCAAGAGCAAGCCAGCTAAAAGTCACTTCAAGAGGGACTTTACTGGTGTGTCTGGGTGTGAGAGAAAAGCGGGTTTGGGCTTGGAATTTTGCTGGCCAGACCCAGGCTGGTTTTGTTTCCCTGAAGAAGAAAGGGGTTTAATGACACTTCCAAACCCAATTCATGATGTGATCCATTGGTAGGTGATTTCTTGATGAAAATGTTGGAAGAGAAAGCAGCGTAGACCCCCATGAAAGGGGAAAGTTCTGTCCTGCTGGTCCTTTAACCTGGTGGAAAACCCTTCTCCAGCAGACACTGATGTCTTTCAGGAAAGACAAGAGCCATGAGTCTTGAAGGCATTATCTTTCCCCTCACAGAGATGGGTAAATATACCCTCAGCAAGACTGGTCCTCTCAAACTTACTAAACTATGTGTGCTGGGAAAGGAGCCCTCATAAATAAGTGTAAAACGAAAGAAAATAAAAAAACAAGATATAAAATGTCCCTTCCATTAGCAGACCTTAAGGCACTTTTAGAAACATCGGATGAATGAAGTCTTTTCCTTGCCCTGTCTGGGGTAAACAAATCCATCCTGTCCTTCAGCTCGCTCTTGCAGTAATGTCATAATCCCACCTTTATTACATCACTGTTGTCATGGAAATAACTGTGATTTCATAAAGTCTCCGTAATGACTTTACCACAAGATCCATTAGGATGGGAAGATGGATTGTGAAGGCTAGAAAAATGCTTTCTTTAAGCAAATGCATACTGGATAATTAGCAAATGCAGCAAAGGGAAGGAATGGAAATTGGATGGGAAAAATAAATGGATCCATCTTTAACACGGGCTATTTATGAACATTTTCTTTGATTTGGTTTCAAATGGCACAAAGGCACTATTATAATATTCCAAATGAGTCTAGAAGTCCCATACTTCAGGGCATAGTCAGCACATGTTGAACAAAAAGCCAAGACCTGCCCTAACCTTTTCCCTCTGAGATTCCTCAGGCTTTGAAAGAAAGGTTTTGGGCTTTTCCTGCTGGCCCAAGAGCCTCCTGTTTTGCCTTTGCCTGGCTGAATGGAGGAGCAGGTCAGACACCAGCTGAGGAGGAAGATCCTGGAGGCTGTCCTGGCCAGGAAGCCCTTTATGTCTCCAAGGTCTTTGGATTTGCCTGAAGTAGGGAGCCTGGAGTGGGTAACCCCTCCAAGGATGGGATCCTGGACATCTGCAGGAGGCAGATGGTGGGATAAACCCTGGATGAGCAGGAGCTGGGCTACAAAGTGGCAAAAAACCTGCTTTGGCTTGAGTGTCATTAAAGGTGTTGAAGGAAGGCGGTGTAAACTCCCTGTGAGTGCTCAGAGCTGCAGCGCTGGATGCAGCTCCTGGCTGGAATGCCTGCACCTGCCCCTTGCATTGCACCCTCTCAATAGAAGCGGGTGGCTGCCTCCCACTTCCATGAAAGGAGACACAGGCAGGTGATCAAAGGTTTGGTGGAATATCAGAGCTTCCTGAAGGAGAGTCCTGCACCTCTCAGCGCTCCACGCATCAAAGTGACCTTGCACTAACAGTTAATGCAGGGAGGGATTCCCACTCTGGCTCCTTCTCTCCAAGAACCTTCTGATGCAGATGGCTTTTTCCTTATTTCTGCTTCCCTTAGGAGCATCTCAATCCCTTATTGAGATGTATTTATTTTTAATTTCTGGAGAATAATAGTGAGTTTGTGACGGTGAGGCACGCGCTCGCTGAGCAGCCTGGCCCACGGTGAGGGAGGAGGCTGCCAAGTGCTGGCAGTGAATTCCTGCTCTGACCTGGGCAATCTCTTCCCTCCTGTCCCAGTGCCCTTGTGGCACAGCTGGCAGCACCATGTGCAGCCACCTCCCTGGGGACACTCGAGCTCAGGGAACAAGGAGGAGCAGGGCACCGGGGTTCAGGGAGGAGCTGTGGGAACCATGCTTGGGAAATGCTCAACTGAGGGCTGCTGGTTCAGTGCTGAAACACCTCTGGGTGAGCAGGGGCTGCTTGTGCTGCCCTTATCTTCAGAGTTCAGCGTCTCTCCAGCTCCTCTTTGCCAGCTCTGCCTGGCGTGGGAGCAGAGATGCAGAAAAGCACTCATGAGCTAATTGAAGTGGTCACATCCTCGCCAGCAGCACTTCCCACATTAGCCAAATTTGATCTAAAACTAATCTCCTAGTCAAGACAAATCTCTTCTCTGCAATCCTCTTATTATATTTACATATTGGAATCCAGGGATGGTTACTGAGCTGAGCCATGGTGACACTTGTGGGGATGGCTCCTGAAGTCCCTGGCACTCCAGGCTGGAACGGGTACAAGGCACTAGTGACTCCTGCATTCCCTGAGTCCCTGTCTGCCCTGAAGGGGTCTGAGGAGTGGAGTAGCTGGAGCCCAGCTCAGCTGCCTAAAGTAGTCTTGAGCTGATGATCCCTGTTCCTCCTGGTACGTGAAAAATACCAGCTAAGGGAAAAGAGCCCTGTGGTTGGACTCGACACAGGCACACCATGAGCACTGAACACTGTCTTGTTAATCAGACCTTGCCCAACTTTAATTGCCAGCGCTGTTACTGACTGCTGTAAGCCCATGATGGAGACAGGACATGGCTTGGCTTTGAGAAGTAACAACTTTTGGTGATGAATTGTTGCTGCCGGTCATGTGCAGTTGTTAATGACCTCCTGGGATGTCTGGCTGGAATGGGAGGAGATGGTAGGAGCCCCTTGTCCTGGCTGGGCTCCAGCTTTGGCTGTGAGCTTGGCCAGACAAAATTCCTACTGCACCGTCAGCCACCCGTCGTGGAGTGCTATGGTGAGAGCAGCCGGCCTCAGGTTGTGCCAGGGGAGGTTTAGGTTGGATATTGGGAAAAATTTCTTCATGGAGAGGGTTGTCAAGCCCTGGAACAGGCTGTTCAGGTAGAGTCACCATCCCTGGAAGGATTTAAAAGCAGTGTAGATGTGGCATTTGGGGACATGACAGTGCTGGGGAAATGGTTGTACTTGATGATCTGCGAGGACTTTCCCAAACTAAACAACTCCATGTTCCTCCCTTCTTTCTGGCAGGGGCAGGGCAGGGTAATGTGTGCTCTGAAACCTCTGCTGCAGTTCATAAAACCAGTGTTATGGGGAGGGGAGGGAATTATTCCTGTCTGCCACAAGTGTAGTGAAGCAGGTGACCATCGATGCTGACAGGGGAGGGAAGAGATTGGCACAGCCAAAATGGGAATCACCTCACCCCTTCCCACGGGAATATCTCAGCCCCCACCTACAAACCAGCTCTTGGACACATCCCAAGTTGCCTTCAGGTGCTTTGCTGGAGAGCAGCAATATCCCAGTGCTGACTCACGGACTAGGGATTGGGAATGCCACATCCTGGCACTCAAACTCCAGCCCTGCTTCTGCTTTTTATTCCTTCTGACATCACTCTGGGGCTCACCACCCTGGGCCATGAAGCTTTAGCACAGAAAGGTGGTCAAGAGGGGTTTTTCCCCAAGCTTTCTATCTGAGTTTGGAAATTGGGCACCAGTGAAGGAAATAAATAGTGTTTTCATTTATTCAGTTAAAAACATATGATTCGAAAATCCCCCACATAAATCAACTGAAATCAGAACCAAACTCCATATTGAAGGTAAAATGAAGCATTTTGATTCACCTTGAAATTAATTTGTTGACTTCCAGAGCACTGGTTTTGGGGTGTGATTTTTTACACTGCTAATGATTTTTTACCTGTGCTAATGAGGTCCTGGGGTCTGAAAAATTGGTACTGTATTGACACCTCACTCCCTTTTTGTGTCTCACCCAGGCTGTGTGGAAGTCAGTGGAAAAGAATGCCTTTAACAGGAGTCAAACCAAGCCTCTAGTCTGTGTTTTGTTTGGGCCTGGCTGAAGGATGTGGGGATCCTTTAGGATGCAGAATGAACAGAGTCCATCTTCTTCCTTCCCTGAAGTCTCCTTGGGCAGCTCTCAAACAACACCAATTCATTCAGATGGGCTGCTCAGGGCTGAGAGTTCTGCCTATTTATTTCCAGGATGTTTTCCTCTTTAAACATGCTCTGCTTTTGATGAGGTCTGTAAGGAATGCTACCTTTGCCAGCGTGGTGATGTCTCATGGAGTAGCCAAGGAGCAGCAGGACAGGATTTATCCTGTGTCCTTGGTCTGCCCATGCCATCCAGGAGAAGAAATCCTTCCTCTGGGAGAGGAGTCCCTGCACCACCAGGCATACATGCTGGTTGTTTACACACTCACTTACTAGCAGTAAGAAATGATCCTTTTGGCAAATCACCAGAGACTGAAGAACTGTTCCCTGCCAGGGCTGAGGCTGGAAATGTTTTAAACCATGTCCTGATCTTGCACTTGCCCTGCTGTGCTCACCTTGGAGCAGCCTGTGAGAGAAGCACCTTATGGACCACCCCCAGATGGGCTGCAGAGGTACCCCTTTGGACATCTCCAAAGAGGGATCAGGCATGTCCTGGCTTTCTCCCCGTGTTTAAATGGACTTGGATCATGCAATTTGCAGAAAACCCCTTAGAAAGCAGTAACACATTTACTGGCATAGGGAGTAATCAGGTGTCCAATCAGGTACAGTCACCTTCACACTCCTCAGTGTATCCATGAAGGACAGCCTGGGTCTCACAGAGTGGGATGGAGAAGGAACAACATGGACAACTTCTTTTTTTTCTTATAGGATGAAGTTCAGGAAAGTCTGACTTGTCTTTTTTCCTGACTAAAAGCATGCAGCTGCTGCCATGATTTTACTATCAGAGCCTCTGTTCTAGGTAAGGGAAACAACCAGTGCCCCTACAACTCCCTTCCCTCTCCCCAAGTTGTAGCTGTCCCATCCTTGGAAGTGTTCAAGGCCAGGCTGGATGGAGCTTTGAGGACCTTGGTGTGGTGGGAGATGGAATTAGATGATTTTGAGAGTCCCTTCCAGTTCCAGCCATTCTGAGACACCTTGCCTGCCGAAGATGTGGTGCATTTGTGTATCAGCCTTTAAGGATGATGGGGCTAATTTGCTGTGATGTTGTACTCATATTTTCCCTATCCCTTGGTTTCCCAAGGAGTGCTCCTGCCATGGAAGGAGTCCTACATTTGCAGCAATCACCCCGTGAGGTGCCTGCAGATGGAAGGAGGGCATCACGGACATCCCGAGGGCAGCTCCCAGCTTGTGCAGCAAACACACCAGGCAGGGGCTCACCCCCATGGATCTGAGCAGCCACTCCTGACCTAAACCTCAGGCCGGGCTGTGAAACCAGCTGAGACTTGTTCCTACAGCACCAAATCAAAGCTGAGCTCCAGGGAGAGCAGCGCTGAGAGTCGGGAGGAGCCGGTGGATCTGATTAGCCTGACATGTCGGTGGGGGAAGGCGTGGGATCCCTCCATCCCTTGGCATTCCCCTTCTCCAGCCCTGATTTGCACCAGGAGAAGGTGAGGAGGAGCGGATGGGCTGGATGTTCCCCTTGCAGCCTCTGCAGAGGGGTCACTGCAGGTCTGAGAGATCAAGAGCTTTCCCCAGCGGCGGGCTTTGGAGACATCGCAGCCCCGAGCCGCGCAACCCTGCCCTCCTTCCCTTTTCTATTTTCATTTCATCATCGTGCTCAGGACTGAGTGGTAACGAGCAAGTCCCCAAATAACCTGGTTTCTAGCAGCAGCCTCGCTTTTCCACTGTGAGGAAAACCTGTTTCTAGCATAGTTCATCCCCATGTGTGCCCTGCATGACCCCATAGGAACTGTGGGCTCTTTGTAGGAGCCTGGGACAAGACCCAGAGCAAAACAAACTTGTCTGAATTCACAGCCCCACAAACCAAAAGGTTGAAAAACCCCTGGCTTGGAGTCCCGAGTGCAGTAAAAAGCCTTGGGAATACGCAGCCAGTGGTTTGTGTTAGGGAGGATTTCGCTGAGCAATAAGGATTCAGACAAACTTGCAGAAGTGGAAGTGCAGCTTAACGGCAGAGCTGGGTTCATTTGTCAAGCCCCTTCCTTGCTTCTGTACTTAGGAGAGTGAAACAATAATTGGGAGCAAAGCTTAGGTTAATCTACGCTGAGAACATGCTATTCAGTAGCTTTATTAAAAGGGGTGGGGAGAAGGGAGGCACGGGGCTGCTTTGGCTCATTTTAATTTTCAGCTTCATCTTTGGTGCTCACAAGTGCTGGAAAATAACCCCGTGCTCCACTGACTGTGTGAGGAAGGGATCTCAGCTGGAGAAGATGGAGCAGTTGCTCCCTTTCAGAGCAGCCTGCTGATTGTGAAAGTGCCATTAGACACCTTGTGGAAGAAGGCTCTTAGGTGTGAAAACTGCTTTCCCTTGTGCAGGCTGAAAAGGCCAACGTGGCATTTGCAAAGCCCTGGTGAGCGTCATGGGTGTGAAACTTCCCTCTGTCCCCTTTCCAAATCCAGCTCCCTGCCAAGCTGTCCCTGAGCATCATCACTTTCCTTCCCACTGCAAGCCAGGAGAAACCTGGCTTCTCCCTCCTGCTTGCTCTCACAGCTGGCTGCTTGTTCCAACATTGATCTTCACTGAACCCAGTGGTGTCTTTTCCATGGGTTTGGTCCATGTGGTCCAGGAAAATTTGCTGGGTCAGTGTTCACCCAAGAGGAGGAATAAATGCAAGTCAGGTTGTTTTATTGAAATAAAAGTGCAAGGGAATATATCAGAAGAGTGAGGGAGGCAGGGGGGAGGGAGGACATCTCCATCCCCTTCCTGTCCACCCAAGTCTGATCAGGCTGCCCTTGCACCAAGCTGACAAAGGGACTTCTGATGAAAGCTCTTCTCAGGTGTTGGGCTGTCCCTGGGCTCCCTCAGAGGAATTATAGGACCATAATTCACAGCTGCTGCTGTGGTGGGAATCTCCAAATACACAAGCACCTGTCAGGCATTTATCCCTTATGTATTTTTCCAGCAGCCTTTACAATAGGTAGAGAAAAACTCCAGCTGCCTCTAGTGACCTTTTAATCACCAAGGGATGCCTTCAGCTAAAAGCCCTGCTCCTGAGGTGGCAAACACCCAGCCCTTTGCTTGGAGCCACTTGGCTTGGTGGCTGCAGGGCTCATTCTGTCTCTTGTGGAAGGAAAACACAGCTCTGCATCCTCTATGCCAGCAAAGAAATCAGTTCTGGAATGCAGCAAGTGTGGCAATGCCTTTCCTGAGTCAGGAGAATCATGGCATAGCGTATTTTTCATCTGCAGGCCCTCAGGTGGTACCTGGGTACCGTGTTTGCCAGGAGGTGTGAGGGCAGGGCGTGGAGGAAGGCTCCTGCAGTCATGTTGGGGGATCAGTTTTCCCTCCTGC
This sequence comes from Dicaeum eximium, assembly GCA_013396995.1. NCBI lineage: Eukaryota > Metazoa > Chordata > Aves > Passeriformes > Dicaeidae > Dicaeum > Dicaeum eximium. The sequence goes on along the minus strand of VWZP01006149.1, from coordinate 1,363,618 downwards.
ACTCTTGGGGAGAATCTTTTTGGTTGTGTCAGTACAAGGGGCAGTCCACTGAGGAGGGATGGTTGTTCCAGCAGTGCTGATTCCCAGGCTGGATAGTGGGAAGGGATAAACTTCTTTGCAGCCTCTCAGAGGAGCTCTCACAGGTCTCCAAAACTCAGGCAGACCAAGTTCTGCTCCTGGAGACAGCCAGACTGCAGGGGCTCGGATCTGCCTCCCTAAATAAAGCCTGGTATCAGCCAAAACAAGAGAGTTACAGCAGTTTGCTCCAGATAAGTGGCTTAAGAGCCTAAACTTTTGTTCTCAGGGAAATGTAGGTCTCCTTACCAGGTTGCCTGGAAGTATAAAGAACAGAAGTAGGAAGGAGATAAGCCAAGAGCTTGGTGCTCTAAAAGCCAAATAACTATCTCAGGGTCTCAACAACTGGAAGATGATGTATGAGCATGCAGAGAGATAAGGGCATGGGAGGTCCTGAGATGGTCTCATGCTGCTTCAAAGGAAAAAAAAACAAACAAAACAAAACTGTTGGCTGGAGTCCCACATACACTGTAGGAAAAAACACTCAGGTTTTTTGGAGCTCGCTCCCCACTTGCTGAAGGAAGACGGGGGCTTTGTGTTAGTGGAAGAGTTGGGCTGCACATGAAATCACCTTAGTAAAGGCCTCCTTCTTGCCCAAGAGGGGCTTCCCATCTGGATTTTATTCCCCATTTTAATGGGAAATTGGGGAGAAAATGGGCTTAAATTTCCATTTACCAGCGTTGCTGCTCCTCACCTGGGTTTACCACTCACATGTTTTAGAACCTAAAACAAGCACTGCCATGCAGATGATGGGGTTGAAGTGTCAAACAGCTTTGTGCAGGATCTTCTGGAACTCCAGATTGTTGGTGGGCTCCAGCAGCAATGAGACCAGGCTGAAGAAAGGGTTCAGCATGGGATTTCAAAGAGCAGCTAAAAGCCAGCATCTGGCTGGGAGTATGGAAAGAGCAGGCTGCTGGGAGAGTGTGTTGGGCTTGCTCGTTTAATTCCCTTTCCCAATATTTCTGCTGATGAGCACAGGCTGGGAAGGAGATGGGTTGGATGGACTTTGGGTGTGACACTGAGCAGCCACACCGATGTCCCTTAGTGTGCCCACCTGGTGACAGTGTCACCGCCACGCTGGCAGCAGAGAAGGGTCCTGCACTGACCCTCTTCCCTAGCACCCCTAGGAAATCCAGGCAGCTTTCTCTTGTAAAGCCTCCTCCAGGTTTTGTTCCTCCACCAGACACAGCCATAGCTCATGGGAGCTTCCTGCTCAGCTAAGAGCTGGGTTAAATTCAGTGTTCCCAGGAAATGTCTCTTGATATATTTTCCAGTTTAATATTTTTCCTCTGTGAAGCATCTTCCTTTCATGCTAAATGCGCACCTATTATATGCATGGCTTCTTTTCAAATTCCTGCAGGAGGCTGGAGGCTCAGGCTGTCTGCAGCACAGAGGAATGCATCCCTCCAGCAGGAAGGCTCCCAGCTTCATAGAACTCTCAGCCCTGGGAGCTGGATTTTCCCTGTGCCTCCTGGATTCTTGACTAGAGGCTCCACGTGCAGGCTTTTCCCAGGAACAGGCCATGAGCATTAGCAAGAAAAAAACATTCTGGAAGGGCAAGGTGTCGTTTCTTCCACCTGCTGAAGAAAGCCTTTATCTGTGGATATGGAGACATGACCTCCTGCAGTCCCTCTGTGGATTTAGGAATCTTATCCCACTGACAGTGATTTTTTTTAACCAACTTGCCAGAGCTTGATTTTTCCACTCTAAAGCTCGGCTTATTTGTCATCAGCTCTGGAGTCTTGCTAAAAGGAAAACAAAACTTGAAAAACCAGCAAGTCCTAATTTTTTACTTTGCTGGTAAGAGTTTGGGATTGATTTAGGATTGTAGGTTGTAGATGCCCCATGGCTGGAAGTGTTCAATGCCAGGTTGGATGGAGCCCTGAGCAACTTGACCTAATCAGTGGCATCCCTGCCCATGGCAGGAGGTTGGAACTGGATGATCCTTAAGGTCCCTTCCAACCCAAATTATGTGTCGGAATAAACTCTGTGATTTTATTCAAAAATCTCCTCCAGTGCTCCTGAATTTCAGTGCAAGCTGCATTCTCTGCTCATTTGGAAACATCAGTCCCTGTTTCCAGGCTCCCACTTGTCTCCTGACGAGAATCTGACCATGCAGGAGATCAATCTCTTCTTCCCCTGTGGACAATGGACAGCCCGGAGAAAGCTCCCAGGGGAAAGAACAGGTACAAAGCCATGGTGGGAAGCTCTTCCTGCCCTGAGCTGCTCCACAGTGGAGATCAGGGCATGGCTTTGGCATCCAGGTGGTCCCACCAGGAGCATTCCCAGTGCAAACCAGTTCCCACCACGACAGACTGTGGGAAGGTCGCTTTCCTTTGCTGCTCATTCGGGGCTTGCAAGACAAATGTTGGATTTGAATGACTACACTGTGGGCAGCCAGTGCAGAAAATCAATTAAAATACCAAGCAGCTTAGAAACAGGAGCTTTAATTACTCACAGACAAGTCTTGAAAGGGGCACAAAACCATCAGCCCAGAGCAAGGGCTTCCTCTGCCCTTGGGCTTTCTATTCAGAGGTCTCAGGACGTCTCCATGGAGTGTTTTCCGAGCATCCAGGGTAGGTGGCTGGATCTCTGTGCCACTTATTTGGTGGTGTGTGAGCTCTGTCACCCTGGACATCAGCAGGGATGGGGCTTCCTGCAGGCTGGGCTGGGCTGCTGGTGGCCACATGTTGGCAGCTGGGTTTGCAGCAAGGGGTGAAGCTGCCTGGCAGGGTGTCCCCATCTCTGTGGCTGGGATTTAGGCTGCCCAGCCATGGTGAAGGCAGCTCAGTGAGCATTTTGTCTATCAGTGGTTTGGGTCTGCAAGGCCAGGAGACAAACGATGCCCCAGCACACACAGACTTGCTACAAAGTGATGGGCATTAGAGGGAAAAACAACAACAGCAACAAAATAATCATACTTTTCTCAGGGAACCAGGCTGCAGAGCCTGTTTATCCTGTCTGTTTATTTGCTTTCTGCTGACTTACTGCAATACATCCAACGTGGGCCTTCAGCGACGGCAGGAACCGCAGGGATTTCGGTGGCTCTTGAGTGGCCCAGCTCCTCCTCCCCCTTCAAAGCAGCCCAGTGCCATTTGTGGGGCGGTTGCACAACCCAAGCAGCGTGGTAATAACACCCCGAGCGTGGAAAGTACAGCACAAAACAAAGCACTGATGAAACTCTTGCAGGCTTTCCAGATGCCTGTCCACATCAATGTCCTGCTGGGAAGTACACAGAGTGAAATAAGGCTCAGTGGGAGCCAGCAGGGAACGGGCTGAGCTGCTCCTCTCCTTTCCCAGCCCAGTGGAAGAGTCTCAGTACACAAGGTTGCTCTGCAGGATGTGCTGCTGGCTGCCAAAAAGAAGGAGGGAGCCTGGGTTTATTTTTATGCAACTTCGGGAAGGAAAGGCAAGACAAGCTTTGCTTTGTGCTCCGAATCAGAAGTTTGGACACACAAAGTTTCAGCTCTTCTTCCTGACTGCCTGCTACAAGCAATTCTGAGTCTTCCTGGGGGCTGCCCCCTGACTGTCATTCCCCCACCCTAAAAGGAGACAGGATGATTTAAACTCCTCATCTAGAGGAAAAATAACAATAATAATAAAAAAGGAATCTGCCTGGGAAGAACAGAGCAGGCTTCTGCCTGCCTGCAGGGAGGAAGACATTTAAAAATATTCGCTGTTGACAGAGAGATGAGTTATTGCAATCCCTGAGCAGCTGGGGTGGGGCAGAGCTAAGAAGCTGTGCTGGGCAGTGAGGGGGCTGTTGGGGGTCTGCAAAAGGGCTTCCCACCAGTGACTGCTGCTTTTTGGTGCTCCTGGCCTGGATTGCAGCAAAACTTGCTGTGGGTAGCTCAGTGTGTTTGCACCGTGGTTTCCAGGGAATGATGGAGCCAGGCTGGGGAGGCTGGAAGGGACACACACTCTGACACTGCTGCTCTGGAGAGTCCTTCAGCAGCTGGAGCTCTCTCCTGCTCTGTGGTGTTCTCTGCTTTGGCTTTTCCTTTCTAAAGAAACCCTCCAGGCTTGAGGGTGCAAAGAACACTCTGAAGGCAAAGAGCTGAACTCACCCTGTGGCTTGGGAAGAGCAGAGAGATTCCATCCCCTCAAATCTCTCCTCCTGCTGAGGGGGAAAGGACTGAGTGTGCCTTGTGGGTCACTGGGGTAGAGCCGGTGCTGCTCTGGGATAAATGGGATGTGACCCATGAAGGTGATCAGAGGGATGGAGCCTCTAGTGAGGAGAGGTCCTCTCCTGTGAGGAAAGGCTGAAAGAATTGGGACTGTTCAGCCTGGAGAAGAGAAAGCTCCAGGGTGACCTAATTGTGGCCTTTTAGAGTCTTTTAGTACTGAAAGGGGCTACAGAAGAGCTGAAGAGAGACTTTGGACAAGGGGGAGTGGCTTCACACAGAGGGCATGGTTAAATGGGATATTGGGAAGAAATTCTTCCCTCTGAGAGAGGTGAGGCCCTGGCACAGGGTGCCCAGAGAAGCTGTGGCTGCCCCATCCCTGGGAGCGTCCAAGGCCAGGCTGGACAGGGCTTGGAGAAACCTGGGATAGTGGAAGGTGTCCCTGCCCATGGCAGGGGGAGTGGAACTGGGTGATCTTTAAGGTCCTTCCAACCCAAAGCATTCTGTGACAGTTTTATGACAGGATTCCCTCTGGAATCTCTTCCGTGTCCGCATCAGGGACTCGGGATGTGCAATACCCAGCACAACCCCCTCCTCCCAGCTGCTGTGCCCGGCTCTCCCGCAGCTCAGAGCTCTGCAGGGTGCTGTCTGGGCCCCAGGCTGTGTGCCACAGCCTTGTCCCCACGCAGGGTCACAGCACTCCGGGTGCCTCAGGAGCGCCGGGACGCGCAGGCCCGTCGGAGCTGTGCGGTGTCAGCGCCAGCTAACGAAGCTTCCCACGTGCTGGAGCCAAGAGATGACATTGCAGAAACAGTCTAGGTCAAAATAAATTGCTTTCTGGCATTCTGAGATTATCTAAACCCTTCTTTTTCCCAAGATGAAAGGGAACAAAGGCTCTTGCCTGCTCAGGAAAGAGCCTGGAATACCATTTTCCGTGAGCCACGAGAGCTTATTAGGAGTGAGGGTAAACAGAGAGATGTGGGGTTCATTTACTCAGGACGGGGAGGAGGCAAGCAGAAGGTGCTGGATTTTGAAGCCTGCCATTCTGGTGTCAGTAGCAGCAGGTTGCTGGAGTGGCTGTCACAGGCTGCACTGAATTCCCAGGGTATTGACTGCAGCCCTGGGTGCTCTCTCTAATGGCTCATTGATCCTCCCCGGAACCCTTCCAGCTCCACTGCTGCCCCGTGGATCAAAGCAGTGGCAGTGCTACCCTGTCCCTCCTGACAGGGCTGGAGGGGGCTCTGACTCAGCCCTGGCTGCTGGGGAGGTTCCTTTTTCCAGCACGGGGAGTCCTGTGGCGTTTTTCCATTCCCAATGTTGCTGTGCTCCCCAGCTCCCATTCCCAAGGCTCCTTCCTCTGCTCCTGCTCGATCTCTGACAGCAGGTGCCAGAGAACCTCTGGAGCCAGAGGATGCTGGATGTTTTCAGAGCTGGCAGGCTCAGAATCCACCAGCAAATCCCCATCCTGGGTGGATACAGCTGCTGGAAGCTGTTGGTGGCACTGCTGTTTCCCATCTCTCTGCTGAGGTACAAAAAATCAACGTATCAACCTACATGTGGACTAAAAATCATTTAAAATTTTAAAGGGAATGACTCCTCTGGGACAAGTGACAAAGTAAAGTCTTTTCCAGAGTAGTGTGCTGAGCCTCCGCAGGTGGGGATTTTCTCTGAAGTTTCATAAAATCCTCATTTTTTTCACAAAGTCTCAGAATGGTTTGGATTGGGAAGGGGCCTTAAAGATCATCTCATCCCCGGCCCCATGCCATGTGCAGGGATTAGTGACTCTGGCTGCTGCAGACAGGTGACAGAGAAGATTCCTAGGCCTTGGTGTGGCACAGACAAGTTTTCTCTACTGGGTTTGGAAACTGGAAGGAGATATGGAGAGAAAACCAGAGTTTTAAAAAATTCTTAAGGGTTTGGAATGCTGACAATTACCCATAGTGGAAGCCCTTTTTTTACTGCAGTCCATGGAGAACCACGGTATGAAGGGAGAATTCCTTATTCTTTGCTCTGAGCTTCCAAGCTGTGAACTGAAGAAAATCCCTCCTTCCTCTTTCCTGGGATTTTTTTTCCTTTTCCCCTTGGTGTTTCTGCCTGTTTGTTTTTTCCCTGTTTCTCCCTGCTTTCCCTTTCCCCTTTTTTTCCCCCTGAGTTCACTTTAGCAAGTGAACTAAAAGTGAACTAACTTCCCTGCTTGGGAACTGAAGGAAAAGGGGCTGTAGCTTAAAGATAAATTTTTAGCTCCCCACAACTCCTGCTGGGGAGCTGCAAGAGCAGCTTGAAGGGAGTTTGTATCCACTGGAGCAGGGCTGACCTGCCTTTCCCCTTGGGAGGAAACCTTTGACTTCCAGAGGAAATTTGATGCAAAATTGAGAGCGCTCTGATTTATCCGCGGAAACACCTTCGTTTAGCAAAGGGAAAAAAAACCAAAAAACTTTTGTTTTCTCCCCCCTGCCCCCAGTTTGGAATAGCACAGCAGATTTGCCTGCTGCTCCAGCTTCTTCCAGCTGCCTGTGGGGTTTCTGAGGAGGAAAGGCCACGCTTCCCACCTCTTGTGCAGAGCTGTGAGTAGCTGTGTGTGTTGGTGGAACAGCAAACATCTGCAGCTCCCCCTGCTCGTGGCAGAGCCGTGTCCTGCAGGAGGATGGGCTGCCTGGTCCCTTGCCAGGTGAATTGGCAGGAACCTGCACATCACTCCTGGAAATTCTCGGCGGGGTTTGATGGATGCGCGCGGCTCGGAGCGGTTTGGGGCTGTTGAAGTGGCAGGTTTTGACGAGCAGCCGCTTGGGCAGGAGGCTCTCACCTCTCCCTAGGGAATTCCCAGGGCTGGCAGGAGCCCTGGGGGAGCAATCCCTTGGGTTCTTTTATTTCTGAGCTTTGTGTTCAGAGCAAACATTTCTCTGTGGGCTGAATTTTAAAAGGGTCATGCTTGGTTATCCTCAGCCAAAAGTTAAAACTTGGCTTTTCCCACCTCGGGCAGGTGAAGGTGATGAAATGACCCCTTAATTTAGTCCCTCAGTGTGTGAAAACAAAAACCTGCTGGGGGACTGAAGCTGAAAGTCACCTTTGTGGGTGGACTTGGAGCTTCCAGAGAGAATCCCAGTTCTCATCCAAAACTAATAGAGAGAAAATTTCCCCAGGAAATAGTGACACGGACCTGAGAGCATTAAACTGGAACTTTACACCAATTAATAGCCAGATAATTACAACCCATCCCCTCCTACTTGCTGCTGACTTCCCCGTGTAATTTTCTTTTAATTTTTGCTTAATAGGCACGCAGGAAGGATGAGTTACTGAGTGTGCTGCTTGCATTTGATATGTGGTAGACTCAGCAGTAAGGAAGACTGATGCCCTCCATCCATCCTGGATCAACCTCTGGGTGTGAGGAGCATGCTGGAGGGACTGATGGTGCCTCTCAGCTTGTCAAGGGATGGAGAAACTTAAGGACAATGGAGGGGGAAAACAGTCAAGGCTGGACAGAAAAGGGAAAATGGTGAGTAGAGAGCTGGGTTCTGCTTCAATGGGATCACAAATTTTCTTCCATCTTCCCCCAGGACCTTACTCTGCCCTGGGTCTGTTGTAGCAGCCAGAATCCTCTGGTCCTGCTCATTTTCACATCTGAAAATGCAAAACTGCCATCTTCTCCACCCACGAGAGTGGCCCTCTCCCTTGCAGAGGGAGGAGTGATAGGCCCTGGCACAGGGTGCCCAGAGAAGCTGTGGCTGCCCCTGGATCCCTGGCAGTGTCCAAGGCCAGGTTGGACTCTAGGGCCTGGAGCACCCTGGGGTAGGGGAAGGTGTCCTTGCCCATGGCAGGGAGTGGAACAAGGTGGTCTTAAAAGTCCCTTCCCTCCCAAATCATTCTCTGATTCTATGATTCCATGCCAGCCCTGACAAAAAAGGCAGAGAAACTTCCACCAGCCAGGCTCTGCCATACCAGCTCCACAGAGGGAAGAAGAAGAAAGCAGAATTGCAGATTTTCATGAGCATTAAGTTAAAGCAGTGCACAGGGTCTGTTTTGGTTGCCAGGCACAAACACAAAGTCCCAACTCTCCCCTGCCTGCTCTCTGATAACAGTGGTACCCATAGGCTAAGTTCAGCCTGGGGGTGATATGCAAAAAAGAGGGAAAGAAATAAAAAGCACCAGCCTTGTGTAGCCTGGTAAATGTAATTTCAGGTGTCTTGGCCTCTCTCATTGCTCCTGTTCCCTGGCTTCCAGGAAATTAATTCTTCACAAGGAAAACCCCAAACGTCTGAGTTGTGTTACCCTGGGAGCTGCTCAGCAAACTCACCTGTGCTAGGCAGTGAGCAGGCATTTCAGGGAGCCATGGAGTGGTCTGTGTGGAATCTTTAAAGCTCATTGTGTTCCAAACCTCCTGCCATGGGCAGGGGCACCTCCCAGGGTGCTCTAAGCCCTGTCCAACCTAGACACTTCCAGGGATGGGGCAGCCACAGCTTCTTCTGACCAGCCTGTTCCAGGGCCTCACCACCCTCACAGTGAGCAATTCCTTCCCAATGTCCCATCTATTCCTGCCCTCTGGCAGTGGGAAGCCATTCCCCCTTGTCCTGTCACTCCATGCCCTTGTCCAAAGTCGCCCTCCACATGTGTTGGAGCCCTTTAGGCACTGGAAGGGGCTCCAAGCTCTCCCTGAAGCTTCTCTTGTCCAGGCTGACCATCCCACTTCTCTCAGCCTTTCCCTATGGGATACCTGTTCCTTCCCTCTAATCATCTCCATGGCTTGCCCCTGGACTTGCTCCAAAAGTCCTGTCCTGCCCCTTATCCCAGGGCAGCTCGTTTTCCTGCTGCTCCACAGGGCGGGATGCCTCTCCCTGTTGCACTTGTTCAGGTAATTAGATAACTGCTGCCAACACACACGCTCATTTAATAAGTATGCTAATTGGTATTGACCGCCGTGTGGCAGGCACTTTGTCACGTGCCAATTAGCAGTGCCTGAGAGCTGCTCCAGAGCCCGGTGATCAGATCTCTGGATAGGGATCCAAGCAGGGGTGGAGTGACCACAGGGGTGTGGCAGGCCCTGATAATCATCCCTGGAATCATTCAGGGCTTGCTTGTGAGGGATTAACATGGTCGGTACCAACCACACACGGTGTTTTTAGTGATGCCACCAGGGCCGTGGGAGGTGGGATCAAACAGTGGGATGCACAAGGCAGAGCCAGGGCAGACCAGGCAGGACCATGGCTGTGGAGGAGAGCCCTTGGGTCCAGCTGCTCCTGGTGGCAGAGCTATGCTGACCACAGAGAGGGGACAAACAGCCAGTCCCTGGGATGCTCCGTGCTGGCCCATCCTCCTCCTGCAGCCCCGTTTCACCCAGTGAATCCAAAAAAGTGAGTGTTAGCCCTTCCCCATTTATTCCTTCCCCAGAAATGTACTGCAAAGCGTTCTCCCCTCCCTGTTTTTCCTTCTGTTGTGCCGGCAGCTGCTCGGATGCTCTCGTTTGTCTGGGGTGGTTTATTTATTGCCACCATGAATTAATTTCGTTTGGGTGGGAAGGACACATCCTCTGGGATTGTCTGTGTGCTGGAGACCATTACTGCATTGGTGTCACAGAAGTCCCTGGCTGCTCTTGGCCTGGCACAATGAATCAAGTGGCGCCACTCAGGCCCACGTTTAACGAGGCTGGCCCCAGGATCTTTTCCCAAGAAGGAGCCCAGGCACTGCATGGAAAAGCCTGCTTTTTCTCCAGGTGGTGCTCTGCAGTTCCTACCTCCTTCCCAGCCCAAAATGGGAGCTCCTGCCTTCTGCTGTGGGATGGGCTGAGAGCTGAGCTAAAAAGCCAAAGCAGAAGTTTGTGATGGTCCCTCTTGACTTGGCCCAAATTCACCCATTTTTTGGAAGAGAACAGCCCTCGCCTTTTCCAGGCTGTGCTGCTGCCTTGGCACACGTGGCCAGTCCTGGAGCACTGCAGGAAGTGTGAAGGAGCAGGAGCTGTTTGGGTTTATGAGCTATCAGAGGTGCATTTCTCAGAAATACAGTGACCTAATCTCACTCCTATTGATTCTGAGCTATATTTGTACACACACATGGGGACAGACAAGCGCTGCTGAAAATACAAAATCCTGTACTCCTGGAAGGGTAAAAATTGTTTCCTCCAGGTTTGTTTTCATGCCTAAGGAAACAAAGGAGCAGGCACAGAGCCTGACCCAGTTTCTGGTGGGTCTGTCAGATGGGCCCCATTCCCAGCCCCTGCCAGCACTCAGGAGTATGGTGCAGGTTGTATTTTAGGGAGGTGCTCCTTCCCAATCCCAACGGTATCCAGCTGCCCAAAAGCATGGCTTCCTGTTATTACTGCCTCCCTCCCTGGAATATGCAAAGTGGGAAGAGAAAAAGCCCCAGAAAATTAAGCAGAGCAGTTTATCTGACAGGCCAGCACTCTCCCAGATAAAGGAACAAACAGAGTTTGTCTCCTGGTCAGGGTGACACTTTGCCACAAAAGAAGAGCAGGGAGAAGTTAATTAAACTCTGAAGAAGCCATTTATTAGGAAAGGGAAGTAAGACATGGCTTTTCTTCAATACTGCAGAAAGGTTCATTACAGAGGAAACCCATCCTTTAGCAGTTAATAAAGTATTTTCTCCCACCTGGCTTTGAGGGATGGCTAACAGAGGGCCCATGGCTCATTTTAATGGGCACTTTTCCAAGGTGTCCATGGCCCATTGGCTGAAAGGGTTTACAAAACAGCTGTTTCTGAAAACCAGGGAACCAGAGAGCTTGGCAGGGCTGCAAATAAAGGCAGAGAATTTTGTGGAGCATTTTCCATTTGCTATTTCCATTTCCAGTGCTTCCATGCTCTCTTCTGCTGGATGTGCTGGTGGCACGTTCTGTCACTGGGAAAAAAGGGTTTTCCTCTCTTCATCCCTCCAGTGAGAGAACAGGAGCCTTCACCAGGGACAGCCTTTCCCTGCTGAGGACTGACACTTTAAAGAATCCAATGCCACTGGATATATATTTCAAAACAAAGAAACCTCAGCCAAACCTGATTTTAGATGATGAGGCCCAGCAGCTCTAAAGCCCCAGAATCTCCATGCTGGGAAACCCTTTGAATCCTGAGTCTCTGTCTGCTCCCTGCTGCACTCGATTTACTCTGGTGACTCCCTCCCCTGGGGTGGGAAACTAAAACCTCTTGCTCTCTCCAGGCTCTGAGATCACCCATTTCCACAGAGCTGCTGGTAAACCCTGCAGTTAGAATTCCAGAGGAAAATTTACAAAGAATTTGAAAAGACTGCTTGTTTTAGAGAATCTTTTTCTCATTTCAGCTTATATTAGCTCTGCTAAAATTCAACAACCTTATTGTCTGTAAAGCCACTGTGCACGGTGGTAGATGTGACTTTGTCACCTGAATCCTCTACCCTGTGGAGCCTTAAGAAGATGCTTCTGCACTTAGTGACAATTTAATATTGCCAGGCCTTGTGCATCAGTCCCCTGAATTTGGGGAGTCCAGGTGAGTGTGGGAGAAAATAAAAAAAGAAGTAAGGACATTTGATGGCAATGCTTAGTTAATACCAAGATTAAAACACAGCCAACCTCCAGGAATGGGAAAAGGACCTTATGATATTTAGTGAGCAGATAATAAAACAGCAGATGAAATTCAAGGCTGCTAAATGAAAAACAATGCACTGGGGGGAAATCACTGAGCTCTGAACTGACTGTTACTGCTTGGGAAGGAGGTCTGAGAGTTATGCTGGAAATATCTGTCAAAATGACACTGCTGGTCCACAGCAGTCCAAAAAAAGCAGGGAGGTAAGAGAGGCTGGAATGGGAATGTTATTGTGCTGCTTAATGAATGTCTGGTATCTCTTGCCTTGAGCAATTTGTAAGTAGCCCACAAAAAATGGATGGGAAGAAGCCAAGAAAATTATCCACAGAAGGCAAGGATTGATAAAGGAAGGGCCAGACATGAAATCAGTCGTGCTGTAAAGCTGAAGAATTAATCAGCAATGATGGCTTAGTTCAAGAAATGCTTGGAATCAGGAGAATCACAGAATCTCAGAGTGGTTTGGGATGGAAGTGACCTTAGAGATTCCAGCCCCATGCCATGGGCAGAGACACCTTCCAATGGCTCAGGTTGCTCCAAGCCCTGTCCTGCCTGGCCTAGGACACCTCAGTTGTTGAACTTCATGAGGTTCACACAGTCTCTCCACCTGTCCCTGTGGATGCCATCTCTTCTGTTCCTGATACAGGGAAGATCTCAAGAAGCTGCAAGAGTCCTGTTAAAAAACAGGACTCGTTGCCACAGGAAATTTTATGTACTGGAGGCTTACATTGACTTGGAAAGTGGCTGGATATTTTCACAGGGGGGAAGAAAAAGGGATGAAGTGGTTGTTTCTCCCCATCCTGTTCTAGAGCAGTTGGTGTGAGAAGACAAAGGGAGCCTTGCCAGAGGCTCACTAGGACCAGCCTTGTGTCCCATCCAGCTGGTGACTTGGACTCTCTGCCTTTTCCACCTCCATCCAGACCTGCTGAGCTGCTTCCTGTGGATTCTGAGTGGACAGAAACAGCCTCTGGAACAGCTTTGCTAGCCAAGCACGGAATTCAACTCATTATTTTTACTGTGAGTATTTAAACTGTGTGCTGGAGGTGCTCGTGGGGCTGCTGAGGGAACAACCCCTCATCCTGCTTGGCTGCCCAGCCACCCTCTCCCCAGGGGATCTGTGGGGTCTGGCTCTGCTTCCCTGGCACAGAGGGACCCAGTTTTTTGCAGGGTTTTGCAGGGTCCATTCCCCAGCAGAGCCTGGCTGCCCAATACCATCTGCCCACTGCTCCCCTTTATGGCCGGGCAGACAGGCTGAGATTCACAGCCACCGCTTACCCAAGAATAATGAAACATTTCCTGAGGTGGCAATAAATATCCCCTGCCATGACAACACTCACCAGAGCCTCTTCGATCCAGGGAAATGCTTTAAAACTCAGCAAAGTGGGATTTCTTTTTTTAATGTCTCTCTACTTGATGGTTGCAGCTGCCCTGGCTGTTCCCAGTCAGGGTGGGGGGAACATGGATGGGGTTTGTGGTTCCCTGGGGAGCTCCAGCACTGGCCCAACCAGCCCTGTAAGGCAGAGGTTGACTCTGAGGAAAACTCCTTCTCCCCAGGCTGATGGAAGGGGACAGATTTGCAGCTGCTGTCCCCTTCCAAGGGGTTTGTTCTGGTCCAGAGCAGCTCTTTCCCACCATGAGGAGGTGATGACACCACAGTGTGTTTTTGGCACAGCCAGCTTGGCTCCTTTGCCCCAGGACAGTTTTCCAGCAGTGGTGGTGGGGGGCTCAGCGTGGCCTCTTGGTTGTTGGGCTGATGCAGATTGCAAAGAAAAGCCATCAACTGGGACAAAAATTCTCTCTGAGGGTCTCTGGGCCCAGCCAGATGTGGTCGAGTCCTCTTTAGGCAGCAGCAGGTCTGGCTGTACTGGGTGCAAAGCAGTCTGTGCTGGTTTCCCCGGAGGGCTGGGCTTCCCTCACTCCACAAAACCAAAATTGTGATGGCCAGGAGAATGCTCTGTGCCAGGGACTCCTCCTGCCTCTCCTGCTCTGAGGAAAACCAGCCTGGAGCCAGGCATGGGGGCTAAAGAGGCCAAAACCAGGAGGAGATGGGGATGTGGCAGCCCCAGGCTGTGGGGGTTTGATACCTCTGACCTGGGTGAGAGCCTAGGGACAGGCACCCCCAGAAGAAATGCTCTCAGCAGCCCTGGCCACAGAGGGAAAAGGAGGTGTTTGGTAGCAGAAGAAAAGCTGATGGTGGAGAAGTGATAGATTTTTCAAACCCAGCCAGCGAATCAGTTTTGTGGCTGTGGTCACTTTAAAATGGATCAGCAGAAATGAAGTGGCTTTAGATCTGCACTGGGAACAGGCAGCACAGATCCTGGGGAAGGAGACATCAGATGGCAGCAACCAGCAGAGAAGATTGACTTAATGGGATCAGCCCTCATTTTGTTCTTATTATCAGCACCTTGGGAGTGCAGCTTCTCTTAATTAATTCCTTTGGTCTCTCAGAGATGCAGCTGAGGCCTGTGTCCCATCAGTGGCTGCTTGGGCTGGTGCCTGTGGGCCAGGACAGGCAGGGAAGCACTGAGGTCCCTGTGCACTCAGTCAGTGCCAGAATCCCAGAATGGTTTGGGTTGGAAGGGACCTTAAAGCTCATCTCATTCCAGCTCCCTGCCATGGGCAGGGACACCTTCCACTAGACCAGGGTGTTCAGAAGAGATCTTCTTAATCCTTGTTGGGAAAGAGTGGCTTTTCTCCCAAGACACTTGTGGAAGATCCCAGAATCAGCATCTATTTTAAGTGCATTCAATTGTAATGTAGAATTCTCTTGCTGGCTGCATAAGTGGGCTGAAACACAGCCAAACCTGGCCCTCCCTTCTCCTGCCATGGTGTGGCCTACAATTCAGTGGCTGGTGGGGCAAAGTGCTTCCCTCAGTCTCCTTTCAATGGTTCACTGGGTTTTTAATGTGGAGCGGGAAAAGAGAGAGAGAGAAAGAAAGAAAGAGCTCAATTTATGCTCTTCGTATCACTCAGCATTTTCTACGCCTGTGGTTAAGTTGTGATTGCTATCAAGGCTATCGTAATCTCCAGAGGCTGAAAATCAAGGTGAAAGCTTGCTTTCATGGATTATTTCCAGTCACTTTTCTTCTGGCTCTGCTAAAAATAACGCAGGAATAGCTTTCTTCGAACATTCCTATTCCCTCCTGGCTGGAACAGAGAAGGTCAGGAGGATGAAAGTAACAGCAGTGGGGGGAAGGAGTCACAGCACACTCTTTGCTTGTATGGGTTTGGATGAGATTTGTTTGCTGGTTCGTTTGGGTTTCTCACTTTGATCTCAACCTGATTAACTTTCTTTCTGCGTTTCTTCCCTTTAGCCCATGGTGGGGAAAGCTGGATGTTTTGGTCCTACTGAAGCAAAAAATTTGCTGGTTTTTCACCATTTCTGTTTAAAAATCCATGAGAAACCTCCCCAAGTCTAGATGAGGATGGCAATATTGCCTCCAGTATTTTTAGATCTTTATCCAAAACCTTGAGATGATGCTGTGCTGTGTGTCTTGTGTCAGGATAGCCAACCAGTTTTCCCTTGCAGTGGTTATGGATTGTCTTAATTGCTGGTTTGGTCGCTAAATCTCCAGCATCTTTTTAGTCTGGAGTGTTCCATGGGATCTAACGGGAGATCATGGTACCCCAGGAGACAGCCAAGGTGTTATCTCAGGGTGGGCAACTAGGAGAGGAGAACCCCTGGAGGCCACTCCAAGGAAGAGATCCCACTGCAGGGCAGCTGGAGTAGGAATTTCGGCCGTGGCTTGGCTAATGAGAGCCTGACTCCAGTGCTTGGATGGCCCCCGGGTTAATTAGAGGTGGAAACACCTTTCATTTGCAGATGAAACGCGTTTCCGCTGCTTTGCTGCTCACCCTGAGCTGGCACAGCAGCAAGGGGGAACTCTCAAGGAGTCCCAGCCTTCTTTCCCCAAAATTTCTCCCTCTGGGCCGCCCCAAGGACACCCAAAGAGCCGAGTCTCATGTGGAGGAGGTTCTCCCAGCAGAGATTTGCATCAGGGTGGCCCCTGTGGAGGCAGGAGAGCCCTGCTGGTCCCACAGGAAGGCCGCTACGGGGATTTCTTTAGGTTTGTGCCCATTGCAAGTACCAAGTTTCTTTGATCCTGGGTTATTGATACAAGCACAGGAGTTTCTGCCTTGTGTTGTCCCAGCTTTTTCAAGGATGGCTTTCCAGAAACATGGCCCAGGATGGAACTGATGGGAGGATGACCTTGGAAAACCAAAAGGAGAAACATGTGTTTCTCCAAGGGTTGTGATACAGACCCTGACTCAGGCAGGGCTTCCTGGAGAAGACATGACAGGCTTTTTTTTCAGCTTTCCAAGAGGGGCAAAGCCAGACTTGTCCCTATTCTGGGAGAAAGGTTTAGGTTTTGAAGCAGCGTGTGCAGATGTATAAGACAAGGCTCTTTGAGGGTGTTAGAGATGGTCCATGGGGTACTAGGAGGAAGCACAGCCAAATCCTGAGGCAGCAATAATCCCTTCAGTCCTGGAAGGCACCAGGGCATAACCCAGGGCAGAGGCAGTGCCATGGGAGAGCATTGCAAGGCAGCTGGGAGTATCAGGTGGGATACCAAGAGCTCAGGTAGACTTTTAAAAGGATTTTCTAAAAAAAGCAACGTGTGGAAGCCTTTGGCAAAATTCCTACTGAAAGGAGGAAAACATAGTTACATTTATGTGTATAGATACAATGCAGCAGCTCTGCCAAAACTGTGGTCCCCTTATTTTTCAAAGGGCAAGAAAGCCTATGGCACACCTGACAGGTAAAGTAAGGCAAATGCAATGCTGCATGTTGGAATCCAGGGCACAGAGAATGTCTCTCTGCCTGTTTTAAGAAATTCTGACCCTCAGCAGAACAATGCTTTTAACCTTTGTCCCTGGGGAAAAAATTGCCAAAAAATTTGGGATGAGTTAGAGCACACAGGTAGTAATATGTAGTAGTAGTAGTTTTTCACAGAGTGAAGAAATTAGGGTTTTAGGATTTTAATATGAGAGTGAATAGGACACAAGATGGAGGATTTGGGGTGTTGTCCCTTCTTCCTTCTTGTCCCTTTTCAGCTCCATTTTCTGTAGTACTTGTGGTAGAAAACTATTGGTTAGTGTGAGCAGTAATGTGGAAGTTATGTGTATAGATTAGTAGGAGTTATTGGTAGAAAAGTAGAAAGAAAGCACGTATTAGGACATAATTGGGTTAAACAGCTTTAAAAGGCCATGGGTTTGGGTGCTCAGGGTCCATTTTGTGCCTCGCTTTTCTCATGCTAAGTCTGGTGCAGATGGTGTGCTGAACTTAAGAATAAACAAAACCCTGAAGACCAACAGAAAGAGAGTCCTGCTCGTTCTTCACCCTTGGAAAAGAACTCAGCAGTGGGAACCCCCTCCAAACTGCCCAGGGGGTTGGGTTCCCATCCTTGTGGGGACCAAAAAACCCGAGAGCTGCATTTTTTGGGGCATGGCCATCGTGAAGAGTTAAGCTGGAGCTGCAACCTGCAATATGTTCCCAAAGATAGGACCAGACAGGCATTTACAGCATGGAATCCTCAAGTGGTTTGGGTTGGAAGGAACCTTAAGACCATCCCATTCCATCTCCCTGCCATGGACAGGGACACTTTCCACTAGAGCAGGTTGCTCCAGACAGCTGGACCCAAACGTCTGCAGTAAAATTAAATATCATTGTCTTGTGACGTAGGTCTCTACCTCATTCTTAGACCAGGAAACTTTATCTTCATAATAACATTTATCTGTCATTCTAGGGTGCAGGAGGCTTCTTTTAAATTTATCAATTCTCTCCTCATCTCCTAAGCGAGGTGCTGGCAGAGGAGGAACTCGCCCCAATCCAGAGGCTCGTGCTCACATCCTGAGTGTGTAAATCATCCAAGCCCCGGTAGGATGGCAAAGGCTTGGCATTCAGGATGGCCTGAGGGGTTGTTGGGCCTGAGGTGCTGCTCAGTGGGCACTGAGCCAGCACCAGCCCTGGATCATGGGGAGTGGTCACTGCAGCTGTTTGCTGTTCCTTGTTGGAGTGTGTGACTGATCGCCGGCATCACCCGCTCTGGCTTCTGTGCTCTGATTAGATTCCTGCAATTCTGGGAGAAGTGGGATAATAAATAACAAATCCTGAGGAGTGAATAACAAGTGCCTCTGCTTGTGCCTTCTTTGCATGCCAAAACCAGGACTTATCTGCTCTTGCTCTCCTCTGCCTGTGACTTTTGGTGGCTTTGGGGGTGTTGTCCCACCGGAGCCGAAGGCAAAGAGCTGTTTGGATGTGCATTAGAGAGCTGGCAGCATTTTGGACAGGCTGCCCAGAGAAGTTGTGGATGGCCCATCCTGGAAGTGTTCAAGGATGGAGCTTTCAGCAGTGGAAGGTTCCCATGGCAGGGGGTGGAACAAGATGAACTTTAAGGTCCCTTCTAACCCAAATAATTCTGGGATTCAGCCAACTCGGAATCCACTGTAGGAAAACAATATACAGTAAACCTTGGGGGATGGGAGGGGAGGAACCCGACCCTAAAACTTTTTGTTCTACCAGTTAAATAAAGAACCAAATATGATCAGCCAGGTAGCAAAATGAAATTAAGGTGAGGGTTTGCTCAACGTTGCTGTTTTTTTGGCTGGGTTTTTCTCCTTGTGCACACAGAATACCACTGCTGACATAGCTCTGGCCGTGTCAGCAAAGGCTGGAAATGTGTTGGGTTGTTTTTTCCTCTGGTGCTCTCTGCCTGCTGCTTTCAGCTGCTGGGATGGAGTCACCTCCTGCGTCACCCCTGCTCCGATGTCCTTTGAAAGCCAGTGGTGTCACCTTTTCAAAAGTGAGTGTAAAGCTGGAACTCTTCTACAGCTTTGCTGGAAATGCTGGGGGAAAGTGGCAGGAAGGGTATGGGAGATAAATTGCCTTTTCCTGCCCATTAAAAAAAAAAAAAATCTGTTCCCCACTATGCCAGCTAGTTGTGTTGGGGATGTGATGCCACGTTGGAGTTTTGGGGTGGCCACAACCAGGTTTGCCTTTTTTTAAGGCTGTTCTGCAGGCTGAGCATTTGCAAGGGCAATGCTGGAGGTACCAGCAGTTCCCTGGCAGCCCAAACCATTCCCAGCCCCTTCCCTACAAGAAGGGAATTAAAGCACTTGCAAACCCCAGTGTCTTGCTCTGGGCTTTGTGCATGGTAACAGCATTGCAGGCTCCTTCTCCCTCCTATTTGATTTTTCCCCCCCACCTTCTTATTTTCCCTAAAGACTTTTGAAATATTCCGTTGTTTTTTGTTTTTTTTTTTTTTTATCCCCTCTATTCTTGAAAAGGCCACCAGGAAGGTCTTGTCAGCAATTTAATGGGGAGATAAAAGAAGATGGGAAAGGGGGATTGTGAGCAGAGGGAGAGCGCCTGGCATCTGGACAGGGCTAATGTGTGATAAGATGGGAGGGTTGTAGGAAATCTGCTGTGCTTGATCTCTCGCCAAGGCAGGGCTTGGACCTGATGGCTTTAAAGGCAGGTCCATGTGGACAGAGCCTGGCTTGCCCAAATCCCTGGCAATGCCTGCGGATCGGGTAGATGGAGGCCTGGGGTCCCGCTCGCTCACGTTAAAAGTCTTTTCTGATTGACTTCAAAGGGCTGTAAGCCCAGATTATCTGCACTGTCCGTTTCGACTGGGGGAGATAAAGAATGAAATAAATCAAAAGGAAGCTGCTGCTTCCAACCTGAGTCCCCAGAAGATGGAAAATGCTTGTAGGACCAGCCAGGGGCCTGGAGGTGCCGATGTCCTTCCAGAAAGTTCTGTGAGCCACCCAAACCTGCACGTGGAGGTGCACTAGGAAGAGAAATCACTGCCTTTTTAGTTATTGAGCTTGGTAATTATTTGGTTTATCCCAGTGTTTTTCCATTCCTCCAAGGACTTGGGGCTGGAGCAGCTGGTTTTCAGTAAAAACCAGGCAACAAAAGAGGGATGCGTTTGGGTGCTGCTTTGGGGCTTCAAACACCCTTTGGCTCCTGTGGAATTGAGTGCCAGTGCTTCAGCTGATTGGGTTTGTAGCAGGTCCCTCACCTTGACCCCAGCCCAGCATGGATCTGAGGGACAGCTCCAAATCCAGGCTCAGTTTTGTCACTTAGGCCCCATTTTGGGTTTCCGCTGGTCTCCGTCTGCAAAGTTTTGCTCTGTGCCAGAGGAAAAACTCGATGAAAAAAGCTCATCTTTGAGGGAAGGAGTTTTCCCAGGAGTGCAGAAGTGTGTGTGCAAGGAGAGAAAAGAAATCGTAGACGAATGCACAATATCCCTTTTTTTGGTCCAAGATAGGATTTTTAAATTTTTATTTAAGGGACAAAGAAGACAGAGATTAGGCATGGAAATAATTTGGGCTCTGCCTGTGTTAGAGATAACTCTCCGTAAGAGATGCTGGTTCAGATGTTTCTTTCTCTCCATTCACAGGTGAGAATAACTTCAAAACTTAAATTCAATATAGAAAGGCAAAGAGGGGAAGGTTTAATTGTCCTGACTCTGCTGCAGGCTGATAAGCTCCCATTGATTTTCTGTAGCCAAGTCTCCAGAGTGAACATGGGTGATGTTCGTGCAAGTGAGTGCATGAAAGTTTCTCACTCCTTAGGTATTCCTAATTCTCTAGTTCCTATTTCTCATGGAGAGAGCTGGGTGTTTCCTCCAGAAAATGACCATTTGCAGCACAAATTTTTTAGGGTTTGGTTTTTTTTTTTAACACCTCCTTTTCACCCTTTCTATTGGCTTCCTATGAACTTCCCACCAGAGTGGGGAGAGAGGTCTCAGGAAAAAATGTCCCTTCACCAATGTGTATCACTCAACCTGAAGCTCAAAGCAGCTTCATATTCACCCTGTCCTTTAAAACCATCTGTTCCAGTGGTCAAATCCCTGCCTGTTTCTGCCTGCAAATTCAGACAGAGGGAATAACACAAATAAAAGCAGTACCCAGCTGGGGATTTCTCAATAACTTGAACTATTTTGTCGTGGAGAACACAAAAATAACCAGTTGATTCTATATCTATTTATTTTGAGGGTTTGTTGGAAAGAAAAATTAATGAACACAGGGAGAAGGGATGGTCCAGCAAGTTTTTTGTGCATTTCAGAAGCCTACAAGCTCCAAAAATTTTGGCTGTCTAGCTGGAACCTGGCTGCTTATCTCACCTGAGCCTCCAAACCCACTGAGATTTTTTTTTTCGTCAGTGCTAATTATAAAAGATTGGTTTGTAGTGATGGAGAAATGTCCAAAGGAGCCAAAAAGGAGACGAGCAGCATTCAGATGGAGGGGACAGGAAGAAGAGAAAGCACCAGCCTCCCTGGAGATGTAATAGGCTTAGTGGTCCTGCTTGACACATGTCGGATAAAATAAAAAAAAAACCCACAACAATGTTTATAAGAAGATTAGCTCGAACATGGTGTAATTTCTCCAGGGACTGGCCACGTTTGAAGCTCAAACCACCAACTCCCTGAGCCTTATCAGAGTAATGAATTTCCACCACTTTGGGCCATTAAAAATCCTGGCGCCGGCCCCTTCCCGCACCTGAAGGGTCTTGGATTTGGGGCACCTCTGCTGGGGCTGGGTGGGTTTGAGCCCTGCCCCTCCTCCCTGGGCTGGGGTGAGGCGTTGGGAGTTAACTCGCTGGAAATAACCGGATGTGACTGCCTAATTTGTGGCTGCCATCCCTCCGGGAAAAATCCCTGTCTCTGGGCAGCAGATTATCCTTGGGCTCATTACAACATTGTTCCCAAACAAATCCCCCAGGCTTCTGCCTGTAATCACTTTTGCATACGTGTGGGCAAATATCCCTCCGTCCGTGCCCGCAGGTGGGGATGGAGCCGGAGCCATGTGAGAAATGGGAGGAGGATGAGACCACACATCCCTTGGACAGTGGCTGGAAGCCACCAGTGCTGACCACTGGTCAGATGTCAACCAAAACCATTTTGGAATCAGGTTTGATGTCCCTGAAAACCAGTAGACAGAGGGTTTGTTGGCCTTTTTCTTGGTTTGCTGAGTTTGGGGTTTGTTTTTTTTTTAAGAAAAGCAACTAAACAGCAAATGTAAAGCAACCAGTTTTTTAAAATTCAGCTGAAATTCTCAGCAGGAATGGGGGAGAGCAGAGAGGTTATCCTGTACTTCCTGTGGCTGTTTTAGCGTGATCCAGCAGGGCCAAGGAGCTGCTCCAGTGCTTGGTCCCTGCACGCATTGCCTGGGGCTATGTTCCTTCAGCCCACTTTATCCAGCAGTGGTCCTCTGCTAAAATCCAGCATTCTCATGGTTTAAACACACATATTTTGGTGTATCAGAACCAAGATGGAGCAGCCAAGTGGCTCTTTGATATCTGCTCGTTAACAGTGGGGATGTGCTGGAGACAGTGCCAACCCCAAAAGCAGGATGGTCACCTGCAGCCAGTCTTTAGAGCCTCTTTGGGGACCTCTTTGGTGATATTTTGGGGACAGCCTCAGGGGGAACATGTCAGGGGACTGGTGGGGTTGAGGTATTTTGAAGATGTGTAGTGATGGTGATGATGTTTGTGGGGTATGGGGTGAGGAGTTCGTGAGGTTTGGGATGTCTGTGGGGTACGGAGGGCAGGCTTGTGGTACTCAGAGAATTCGGATGGGATTTGGGATATTTGTGAGTTCTAGTTTGGAAGGTCTGAAAGAGCTTGTGGCATTTTGGAAACGCCCAGATCCACACTGGAGCAGCTGGTGGGGTAAGATCCCTGCATCCCACTCGCCCTTCCCTGGGATCACAGGCGGCTGAGCAGGCGTGGAAACGCAGCCACCCTCACTTGGCAGGCAGAGAGAGGCAGGAGCAAAGGTGGGCAACCCCCTCACCCTTCTTCCCACCTTTTCCCTGCTCTCTTGGTTATCCACAGGAATGTATTTCCTGCTGGCCTTGCAGACTCATATGGGAAGAGCCATGCAAAGGGCTTGGAAGTTGTCCTTGCTTTAAAAATTGGTTTTGCAGGAATTCTCCATGGCCAAAGTGCCCTTGCTAGAGCAGATACTTGGATTGGATGGTGCTCCATGAGAAACTCCCCGAGAGATCTCTGCCTTCACCTCCTTTCCATGACTTATCATCCCCCTCCTATCATCCCCCTGCTCCACACCATGAGGAAATTATTTATTTAGCAAGGGAGGGGCTGTTAAGGGAGATGGATTATGCATTTGTGCTTTAAATACAGGGAAAAGGGAGAAAATACTCTTCTTCCTTCTTCCCCCCCTCCTCCATCTCCTTTGGTGGGCTTGGGCCTACATCCCCTGTTTTTCATCCTAAGGGAACAGTTTATTTTTATCTCTCTAGAAAAATAAGCATTAAAAGTTCCAAGATGGATCACCCCATGCAGACCTTCCAGGGCTGCTGGGAAGGGAGGCTGGGGGGAATATTGCAGCCAACAGGAATCTGAAGGAATAAGTCAGGAATATGTGTGGAACTGAAGGGTGGCTGGACCATTCATTCCCATTAGGGAGAGGTGCAGCACCATTAATAATCATTTTAACAAGAGCTGGCCTGAGCCAGCAGGGCCGGGCTGCATTTCTGGAGAGGGAATTTTTGTTTAATAAAAGAAATAACGCCGTGCATACAAATGAGAAGGGGTGGCAGGGCTCACTTCTCCTACCTGATATTTATTATTGCTCCACCTGCCTTGAAACATTTCTTTGGCTAAAACATATTAAGAGGGCCGTGCCTGCTGTATTTCCTTTTCCACCCCAGAATCCTTGTGCCTGGAGCTCCAAAAGTGCTGGTTTCTGAGCAGCTGTAACCCTTCCAAGGAGGAAAGGACCATCTCACCTGCCTGAAAGCATCCAACCAGCAGAAATCCCATGTTTTCAGCGGGGTTTTACACATCTCAGGAGCCTGCACAGTCAGGCTGGAGTTGGCCAAAACTCCTCATTTTGTTCATGTGTGCTTTTTGGAGCTCATTTTTTTCTGGAAAATCAGCGGAGCGCAGGTTTTGGAGACGGAGTGTCGCTGCGTATTTTACCCATAAACCCAAATGGTTTAAAATAGATAAGGCATTCCTTTTTAAAGGAATAAAGGAGTAGAATCCTTTTGGGTCTTTTATGAAGCAGCCATCAGGAAGAAAGCTTTTAATCTTGGTGATTTGAGAGGGCTGCGGAATTAGCTTTTAACCAGTCATTCCTTGCCTACTTTATTTTTTAGGGAAAAAAGCATCAAGGCGAAGAGCCAAACCTGAGATGGGATTGGGAGGTGAATGAACTGCTACAATCCTTGCTCCAGCTGTCTTCACAAGGTGGTGGGGATGTGAGAATGGGGAGGGACAGGAGCTCTCCCTGCTCTCAAATCATCCACGCTCCAAAATTTTGTCACGGAGTCCTGGTATTCGTGTGCCCAGAGGTCAGGGCAGGGATGTGGGGGTGTACAGCCAGCAGATCCTACTGATGGGGTGGGCTCTGAGCCCTGGGAGTGCCACTGGGAAAGCTTCCACAGGGCAGAGAGGCTGGGCAATGCACAGTGCTCTCTCAATCAGGAAAACCCTGGAGAAGGACTATCCCAGGGAACTTCTCCTGCCATGGTGGTGCCAGAGCGTTCCTGTTCTCCTGGGACCTGACTGAGTGCCACCTCTGTCAAAGACAGACCTCCAGCTCCATTAAGGGACTTGGATTTGGATACAGTTTGCCTGATGCTGCTGGCACTTTGATTCCAAAGTGAATTTAACCAGTTTGTCCTCAGGAAAGTGTGGAGTTTTTATTAATACAGAGGAAAAAAGGAGTGAGAACACAACATCAGCTGGACTCCTGCTATGTCTGACACCTTCATCTTCCCCTCCTGGGGAAGCTCTTGGCCAGGCTGTCTAGGGAACATGTTTGATATTTCCTTCTCTAGATGGACAGGGATTACTGATGATGGTCTGCTGAGCACAGGGAATCCCCCCTGAGGTGACAGACCTGCTGGGACACCCACACTGGGACTGGTGCTGACAGCAAACCCCTTATTCCAGGTAAAAACTACATCCAAGGAGGTATCTTGTCCTCATTTAGCCGAGCCACTGCAATCCTCTTTCCAGAAAGAGCCTGTCCCATGGAAGCACCTTTGTTTTGCCATTAGCTGGGACACTCACAGGAACAGCCTCTCCCAGAGTTTGCCCCAAATTCAGAGAATCAGAACCATGGAATGCTTTGGCTTGGAAGGGACATAAAAGATCACCTTGTTCCAACCCCCTGAAAGGGCAGGAACACCCTCCACTAGAGCAGGTTGCTCAGGGCTCCATCCAGCCTGGCCTTGAGCAGTTCCAGGGATGAGGCACCCACGGTTTCCCTGGGCAGTCTGTTCCACCTGGGATGGGGATTTGTTGCTTTGAGGGCAGTGGCCTCTCCACAGGTTTCCTCTAAAAGAAAACAAAGGGAAAAGCCAACAGCAGGGGCCAGGCAGACAGGAGGGGGATCCCACGTGCCTGTTCTCCTTAGCAAATGAGAAAAAAAGTAAATTACTGAGATTTAGGTTTCCTCTCTGATGATCCACAGCCTCCTGCCTCACCCCGTACCCCCAGCTCTTATCTCATACCTGCCCTTTCCATCTCGGAGAGTTTGGAAATTGGGCTCCATCTGGTTCTTTCTGATGGAAAGATAGTGTATCACAGGCAAGGCAGGCAAGGCTCTGTTAATTAATGGTAATCCCTTAATCCCGGGGAGATGTGAGAGCCTGAGCTGCCCACTGAGTGCACAGAGGTGTCAGACCCAGACCAGGAAAGCTGCCCCTCCAACACAGCACCAGAGAGGTTTTCTCCCCTCTGATTATCTGTATTTGTGTTTTCTGTAGTTCAATGATTAGGTATTATCACAAGAGTTTTTTCCCCCCACAGTTGGTTGTCATAATCTGGTGAAGCCACTTTTGCCACAGGAAAAAAAAAAGAAAATTATTTCTTTTGAAGTTTTAAGGGGAATTAGAGGTGAAGTTTGCTAGGACAGCTTTTCTTCCCTTCTGCCTTTCCTCTTGGCATGAACATTTTTATTTAGAGAAGAGCCCTGATGCCAAAAAGCACCGTTTCACTTGGACAATTTACCACGTTTAATCTGGAACATTCCTCAGTGCTTTCATCCAGTCAATCAAAACCGTTCAGCTCTCAGCTTTGCAACATAAAAATACCCCTTTCCTTTTTTTTGAAAAAAAAAAAAAATTTTGTGCATGTCAGTTCTTCAACACTGACAACAAGCAAGAGAAGAAAACATCCAGATTGTGCAATTCCCGTGGAAAATTGCAATTGAATGAAAAAAAAATTCTCCTTAGAATGTTAGTTTTAATTTTAAAAAATAATTACCATTAATATATAATTTTTTGGACTAGTTTTGCTTCTGCTGGTGCCTGTGTTTCCTTCTCCAGCAGGAAAGCAGCACATCCCAGGGCATGCCAGGAGGCACAATTGGGCTGTAGGATTAAGGCCACAGTGACACATCCTACATCCTTTACCTCTCCTATTTCCCACCGGCACACTTTGAGCTTTCAAAGTCACTGGCCCAGCGGGAAACAGCAGGGCAGTGTTTTGATGGCCTAAATTTCTTCTGAGTCACCTCAGCAGCGCCTTTCTTCTCTTTAATGTGCTCTGGGTTTGTTGTGTTCCCTGTTTCTGTGTTTCCCATTGTCACTCAGCCTGGGGTTGAGGCCAGCATTGAGGCTCCAAAGGAGTTTGTTGGGTCTGGCACAAGGGTGAGTTTTACCCCTGGGCTGTGCTGACCTGGAAATGAAAACCTGGAGCTCTCCCTGGCTGGGGAGGGATGGAGCTGTGCCCAGGCTGGATGCTCACACCAGCTCTGGGACGAGCTCAAGGGGAGCAGAGCATGAAAAGGAGGGGATGTTTTGCTAAAATTTGTTACCTCGTGATGTGGAGCTCCTCAGAGTGGCTCAGCCTCTCCAAGGGTTCCTGAGGGACCTCCTTCACCAGGGTGGTCTGTGCCCTCTGCCAGCATTCCCTACCCCTCCCTGTGCTCCTCGGGAGGAGGATCCACCCTGGATTGGCTGGGGTGTAAGATTTAGCAGCTTTTACTTTTTTTTTTTTCCTCAGTATTAGCAGGGTTGTAGGAAAACTAAAACCTGGCCTTCAAATTAAAAATTAAGACCAATACCATCCCTGGTAGGTGCCATAAAAACCTGCTGGGTTAAGCAGGTACTGCACAATTCCACACACCTAGGGGTGCTATTCCAGGTCTAATGGAACCTTTCCCCAAACACAGGGAAGTCTGACTGTCTCCCCAAAGCACTGTCCTTCAGAAATCAGTCTCTGCTGTAAACTCTGCTTGTCTTTGAGGGTCCCTGACCTTCCTTTGCTGCTCAGCTGCAGGGACGTGGGATGGGATGGGATGGGATAACAGGTGAGGCACAATCCCTGCTAAGGCTTTTTTGTTGAGTACACCCAGCTGCTGGAGGAAAAAAAGGGACCATCTGAGTAATGCTGGGTTAGTTGGGAGCTGCTGGCATGGCAGGAGCTCCTCTTTGCTGGGTGTCTGCAGGAAGAGCTCCAGGTCTGCAATTAAAGCCAGCATTTCTTTAAATTTTAAAATACATTTTTAAAATATAAAAATACATTTTTAAAATTTAAAATTTCTGCTTTATTTTAAGAGCCAAAGGACTTCCTGGCTTTGTGCAGCTTTTCTTTCATGGTATAGGAGAAGATTTTGGAAAAGTAGAGCTCATCTTTTCATCAGTTGTTAAGAGAGTCAAAAGCACCAGCTTTTCTATATCTCTGCTGCCTGAATTCCTTATCTTGCAGCACTTGCAGCAGCCTTTTGGTTTGTGAAAGCTGCACGTGGGAACGGCTGGGAAGCCACAAAAGGTGCCAGGGAAGATGGTGCTGAAAAGTGTCTTGGCCTGAGCGTAGGAACAGCAGCAATCCTTGGTATGAGAAGGAAAAACCAGCCCTGGTGCTGTGATATGTGCTGATGCTCTGTGTGTGGAATTTGGGATGTGGATAAAACCCCAGCTGTGTTTAGCTTTAGTTTTATATTGCTTTGGATGGCTGAACCGGAAAAGGAAAGAAATGAAAAAAGAGCTGTACGCTCATAAAAAAATAGGGATGGATAAGACCTAGGTCATCTACTCAATACTTTCCTGCCACCAGATGATTGTTCCTGGACTCAAATCTCTGCTCTGAGTTGTGGCTGGGAATACATTAACCTTTAAAACAATAGTATTAGAATTTTATATGTTTTCTTTAACCAAAATGCTGGAAACCTGGGAAATGTGAAGGGCAGGTCACACTGAGCAAGCGGCCCCTCAGGAAATTGGATTTTGGGGGGTTTATTCATGAAGGAGAACTCAGCCTGTTGAATTTCCTTGGAGGTGGTGCTGGCCAGGCCCTGACCTGGGGGCTCTGTCCTTCCAGGAGTCTGTGGTGGTGTGTCCATGGGAATCCCAGCTGGAGCTGGAGGAACAGCTCATGACAGCACATGACAGGCAGGGGAGAAAACGTTGCCTCCAGGCATGTGGTGGTTTTTTAACCTCTCATGTAGAGTAATTAAAGGGTACTTGGGAGCTGCAGAGCTCCTGTGGCTGTTTTCTGGAACTGGATGGCAGGGAAATCATGGAATGGTTTGGGTTGGAAGGGACCTGAAAAAGCAACTAATTCCACCCCCCAGCCATGGGCAGGGACACCTTCCACTGTCCCAGGCTGCTCCAAGCCCTGTCCAACCTGGCCTTGGGCACTGCCAGGGATCCAGGGGCAGCCCCAGCTTCTCTGGGCACCCTGTGCCAGGGCCTGCCCACCCTGCCAGGGAACAATTCCTTCCCAATATCCCATCCAGCCCTGCCCTCTGGCAGTGGGAAGCCATTCCCTGTGTCCTGTCCCTCCATGCCCTTGTCCCCAGTCCCTCTCCAGCTCTCCTGGAGCCCCTTTAGGCCCTGGAAGGGACTCTGAGGTCTCCTTCTCCTCTCCAGGTGAGCACCCCCAGCTCTCCCAGCCTGGCTCCAGCCCTTGGACCATCTCCGTGGCCTCCTCTGGACTCATTCCAGCAGCTCCAGGTCCTCCTCATGCTGCCTTTCTTCCTGTCTCCTCATTTCACAGCAGCATGGAAACCAGCAGGAATGAGTCTCCCTGAGTTTTGTAAGTGCCCAGGAAGTGACTTCGGTAGGAATGATTTGCCTGTGGCTTTCAAAGCAGTCCCCTCAAATTTCCATCGTTGTTTTCGCTCGTGTTTCACAAGCAAGACAACCAGGACAACAAATTAGAGGAGCTCTGTCTGTGCCTCATCCTCTGAGCATTTCTTCCCATCCTGAGCCTCTGCTACTGAATTCTTGTGTGCTGAGATGGTGCTGCAGTTTTAAGTGGCTGGACACTTTTTCCAAAGGAAGAGCAGGTCCAGTTTGGAAACAACATCTTTTTTAATCTTCTCTCTTGACTGTTGTCTGCTGCTTTTCTGAGTTATTCAGCAAGTTGCAACACAAAGACACAAAGAGAGATGTACTGTTATTATTGGTGGTTGTTGTTCCTAAGTCTTTATTGATTTTTATGAAAGAAGTAATAACAATGTGCATGAGGTATCCAGCTAACAAAAGAGGTCCTGCAGTACTCATCTCGAATTAAATATAGAGAAGCAGGATCCAACTGGGATATTGACAGGCAAATACAAAGCTTTGTGTTTCAGGGTAGTGCTGGAGTGAAAGCAGAACTCTGCCTTGCCACAGCCCACCTTGATGAGGAGACAGCCAGCATTGTTCTTCTCTACGGCTCCTCAACAAACGTGTCCAAAATATCTCCTGAGGCCAGAAGGAAGGATGTGATCAGCGGGAGGGAGCCGCTCCCTGAGCTGGGCTTTGGGCTGTTTGGGCAGTTTGGAAACTGGGATGTCCCCAGGGCAACAGGAGTGGGGTGTGAACCCTTCCCCTTGCAGGTAACAGGCTCAGAGTGCTGAGCTCCAGCTCACAGATGTGTTTCTGTAGAGGGTTTCTGCTTTCTCCGAGTTTCTGGTCTACATCAAAGCCGGGCTGGAGGGGGCTTGGAGAAACCTGGGATAGCAGAAGGTGTTCCCTGCTATAGCAGGGGCTGGAGCTGGGTGATCCTTTCCAACTCAAACCATCCCATGATGAGCTCAGGGCATCCTTTCAGCAAAGAGAAGGTCGTGAGGAGGGAAAGCAAAGAGGAAATCTGTTCCTCATGGTTGGTCTGACTTTCTTCCTGCTGGATCATCTTGCCAATTCTGAGTCGAGGGTTGATGCACCCCAAGTAGGGCAGGGTGGGAGGGACCAGCCCTGACATTGCTGCTGATCTGAACTCCATCCTCTTTATCCAGCCCTAACAGAGGGCTTAGAAAAGCTCTCTCTCCTTCTTTTCTCTTCTTCCCTTTCTGCTGCATGTTCTCACACTTGTCAAGACATAACTTACACGAGAGAGGTGGTGTTCTGCTGCTCCACCTGAGAGCAAGAGCTACCAGACACCACATAAAAAAGTGTCACAGTCTTTGTTGCTGGATTCTCACTCCAAAAATACTCTGATAAGTTCAACGAGGCTCAGGGAATGTCAGAATTTGTCTCTCCCTTGCCTTTACAAGGAATTCCTGAGCACAATATTGAATCACAACCATATTGAATCACAACCGTATCTCTGCTCTTAAATCATTTCCTCCAGCAAAACATCACCCCATGGAGGAAGTCCTTTCAGCGAAGACAAAAATGAAAGTGTTTATTGGTTTGAAAAGATCCCTCTGTGTGCCAGGATCAGTGTGAGGGAGAATGGAAGTGTGAGTGCCTCTGGCAATGCCTTCGCAGGGCAGTTTGTCATCCCGGCACGGGAAGGAGCTGAGCAAACACAAATATTAAACTAAACTAATATTTTTGGCGCTCGGTGAATTTTGATTGTCAGCTTGCGGTGCCCCAGGCAGCCAACAGGAATGAGATGCAGTATCCTTAAGCTTTGTATTCATGGCTGAATTGATGCTCCTTTTCTGTTTATTTATAAGTGTGTGTGACTCTGGGTATTGCTATTTATCTGTTGTGTGAGGGAGAGATGCTAATGAGGACCTGGACCAGGCTGCCAAGTCAGGAGGTAAAACAGCAAAACAAACACGGTTTGGTCCTCAGGATACCTAAATCCACTCCAGGTTGATGATGTGGCAATTTTCTGCACTCAAATGTGATTGGAGAGAGGGCCAAGGATGTGCAGGATGACTGGAACAGTCTCCACATTTTCCAGATCTCTGTGCTTCAATGTCAGAATCCTTCCTCCTACCAAGATGTGGGGCAACAAAAGGAAAGCTGAGGACTGGTGGATCACCAGATGGCCAAGGCCCAGTCTGAGACTTTTGGACAGCTGTGGGATTCAAACCTGTCCTGTTCCTCCAGCTGTGCCCCAAATTGGTGCTGCCAGGCTAGACTTGGAGGAGCTGGGATGGTGTTTTTGGATTGGTTTGGTTTTTTTCCTTGGACAGACACTGAGGAAAATAAACAAGGTTGTCAACCCATGACCCTTCTAAAAAGACAGGGCCACCTTTCGAGCTCCAAATTGTCCTGCTGCTGTTGAGAGGCACTTTGTGGAGGCTCTACCAATTATGTGACGTTTTTCAGAGCGTGGGAGTTGTTATTTTCTTGAGTGAGCAAGGAAGAGGCTGAGAGGTGATAGACAGCTTTGCAAGGGAACTGCAGTTAAGCCAGAGTTAAACAGAACTCCCTGGGAAGATGGGCAGCCAAAGACAAGCTCTGTGTGTTGCAGCACATGGGGAGGAGCACTTCCCACCTCACTGCATGTGGCTTCACAGAGGGGGCTGGTCCAGCACCAGGTTTGTTCATCTCCCAGGTCGTCCTTACGGGAAAATGCAAAAACCAAGCTCCTTCCCATGGGGAGAGCCAAGAAAATTCCCAAAGCTGGGTAAAAAAATGAGCTGAAAGATGAAGAGAAAAAGGACAAGAGGTTGTCTGTGTGTTTCTCTTCTCAGCTATCTTTGAGGGTGATTCACCCTCCCCAAATTCCTGGCAATTTCTCTCAGTGACCAGCATCTCTGTCTTGTGTTTCTGACTCATAAACTGCTGGAAGCTTCTTTGGCTGAGTTCAGACTAACAAAAATGTAAGCATTGGGCTCAATCCTGCATGAAGTTGTTCTGTAGAGGGTGAGGGGTGAACCGAGAGGGAAAAGCAGAAGATGTCATGAGGAAGAGGTAAAAATGAAGGAACAAATATTAAAACCCCAAAAAGGAAACCTGTATGTGGATTTTGAGCAATGGAGAAAAAAAAAATCATCTGTCTGAGGCCAAACAAATGAACAAAATTATGAACAATGCAAAACTCTGAGCTGTGGTTGGTTTCCTATTGTGACAGTGATATTAGTAATAAAATCAATACCAATATTAGCTGGGCCTAATAACTACACAGATCAGATTGGATTAGATGGATATTACTTCTCCTAATAACCTGCTTTTGTTGCCATTGCACTCAGGTAGGCATAGGTATCATGTCTTCTAATTAAAGCAGGGGCTTCAGCACTTTGATTCACTTGTAGTCGTAACTGGAAATGGCTGGTCCATACCCCAGCAATTAAACCTGTCCTGAAGGCTCTTATAAATGAAAATAAAGGCATATTCCATGGAGAATCCTCTGCCTGATGCTGTATGTGGCACATGTGACAACCCAGAGCAAGGCATTGAGAATCAAGGTGTTAAAATCAGGCTTGCCCTGAGCTTTGGGCCACTAAACCCCTCCCAAAACAGGCTTTGCAGTGAATTTTGGAGGTTCTGCCATTAGCTTCCAAGGCTCCATTTGATGCTGGGGCACCACCAAAGCCCTCTGGGGGTTTACTGAAGAAGGCAATGTTGGGATGTCTGCTCCCAGGTGAGGCAGGCTGGGCTGGGGTCACCACCTCTCCCAGCTCGGGGTGGCCCCCGTGCCCCACTCCTCATCTTGGAAACCTTCCTGGCAAACCCCTGGCCTCAACCTGTGCTCTGCCACGAGGAACACCAGCTCAGAGAAAGCAGCACATTTAAAAGCCAAAGGCACGCTGGGGGTTATTGAATTTGTTCCAAGCAGTTCTACATTCAATCACCCAGAAACTGTCTCCCTGCAGGCAACAATATCTTTTACTAATGAGTGTATGGAATAGCTGGGCTTGTGCTTCACAAGTTCTTTGCTCTGGCTCTGCACCTGCCCTGGGTCAGGGCTCCTCCATCCTTTTTTTTGGTGGTTTTAGGCTGCTTTGTGTCAGTGGACATCAGCAAAGAGAGGGGAAGGAAAAAACAAGGGGTGAAATCACTTTAGGTCTGAAATTAGAAGGATGTTCACCTCAAATCCCAGCCCTCTGAGCTGGAGAAAGGGACTTTGGGTTCTCTCCAAGTGGCACCTAGGGGGCTGCTGGGTGTCCCAGACACTTTGGAATTAACTCCAGCCTTGGGAAACTTTGCTTCTGCTCCACAGTGCGTAGGGTGTGGGTGAAGAGATGCTCTAAAAATCTCTGCATGGGTATCCCCCCTGAATCTGCCCTCACATCAGTGCCTGAGGGGTGCCCCTTGCCAGCAGGGAGACAAGGAGCCCACAGCACCATCCCCACTGCATCCCTGCTGCCTCCTTACAGCCGGCCTGGAAGTGCTTCCAGCCTAAAAATAACAACACAGATTGTCCACTTCAGCTGTAATTACCAGCTGAAAAAACCCAGTGGGGAACGGGAGGGCTGGAGGATGCAGAAGGGAGGACAGAGAAAGGAAAGAGGAAAGGGAGAAAGCAGTGAAGAAATGCATGGCAGGGTGGGATTGTATCCATCACTGCTGCCTGTGGTCCTGTGAGGGATCCCACACCAGGGAGGCTGGACCTGTGACTTCCCTGGGCTGCAGAGGAAGGGCTTCTATCCTGAATTATCCAGCTGCCCCACATTATTCATCCACCCCATTCCTGCATTTCCCAGCAGGCAGGGCTGTCCCCAGGGCCAAGGCAGGCTCTTCTTCAGGCAGCAGGGAGCTCTGTGGTGTCCTTGCCTGATCTGACATCAGCCCTGGCCTGTGGACAATGCACATGGAAGAGTGAATTTCCTCTTGTCAGGAGCAAGGATTGAAATACACAGGACAACTGGATCCATGAGAATTTTTTTTTTTTGGGGGGGGGGGCGGGTGGTTCTTTTGCCACCCTCCCCATCCCATATGTCCTGATCACTCACATCCCCATTTTTCTGCATTCTTTAAATATCAGCCTCCCCACCAGCCAGGTCCTACTTGTAGAGCTGCAGTCTGGATTATATTTATTCCTTTTTAAGTTTTTAAGTGTTATCTGCCCCACTGCTTGCAGGAGCTGATGATCTTAGACCGGGCTGAAGAGGAGGGAAGTCCCAGTGGTGCCACCAGCCCCATCCCTGCCCCTTGCTCCAAGCCCAGTGAGTGAGGAGGGATCCTGGGTGTCGGAGGCAGCAGGTGATGAATGAACTGGGAAAACTGGAGCAGCTCCAGTGACTTTCCCAGAGCCACTGACACTTCTTGGCACTGCAGCAAGGGGTCGGGAGCAGGATCCTGGGGTGCCCAGGGGATCAGCAGGGGGAAGGCAGCGATGGTGTGGCAGGGAGGTTTTGGGATTGCCAGATGCACACACTCCTGTACATCTCCATGAGCCAGGAATGCACCCTGGGATTAATGCCCTTGCCACCCTCTGGCTTCCCACCTCCTCCAGCACCCAGGAGGGCTGGAGAGCCTGCTGGGATCTCAGGGAAGCGCTGGCCAGGGTGACAGACGGAGGGCACAGCACACCCCAAGCCCAAAGCTCTGGCTATAATAAATTCCAGCCATGTCCTGCCCTCGTCAGCTAATGCCTCTAATGGGCCCATTAAACAGCTCTGTCTTTGCCTTGGCTCCTGATTCCTCCCCTCCTCATAATCAGGCAGCTTTACCTGCTCCAGGAGATACGATTACACTCCCTAAATCTGTCTAAACGACAGCACTGAGCCAGCACTAGAGACACGCTCACCCTTCCTTGGCCAAGGCACAGCCCTGGAAGATCCATCTCTGGCACCCAGCATTCCCTGCAGGAGCGTGGGTGTCCCCGAGGGCACCTGCCTGGAATTAGAGCAGATTTACAGCTAATGGTTCCTCCATCCCTGTGGAGCACCTCTCCACCTAAAGCAAGTCTTGCCAAGCTGCTCTTGGCCTCGAGCTTTTCTCCAAATTCTCCAGCCCAAATCTCTGCCCGCTGTCAGGGCAAAATCTTCCAAAAAGCCCAGCAGGACATCCCTGATCCCTGGCCCCTGTTTGCCCCTGCATGGAAGTTCAGACACCAGAGGAACAGGGACTGGAATGGCTCAGAATCGACTCCTCTTTGCTGGGTGCTTGGTTGGATTCCTCTGGAGTTGGGGGAAATTTTTAATAGCGCTGGCTATTGATAATCTGTCACTGGGAATTTGCTCAGCGCTTGGCGGCACCGGCACTAAAAATACAAACTCCTGCTCCCCAGAGTGCCTGGGAACATCGAGGGAAAGCAAATCTGGGGGAGTGGTAAGGTCATGGAGAGATGAGGAGCTCCAAGGGCACAGCCAGCTGGGAAGGCTGCCGGGGACATGACCAAGCAAGGCTTGGGGGGGGACTTGGAGGAGAAAAGGGAGAGAAATGTGGGTCTGCTGGAAGCTCACTGCCTGTGCTGAAGGAGCATCACGATTTTGGGGTCCACCACATGACCTTGAGTCATGTCATTTGCTTTTCTCTGCTCCCCTTTCCCTGAAGAGGGGGAAAACAGGGCTCTGGGAGCTCTCTGAGATCCGTGGGTAGAACCAGAGTGACGCCAGTTTTGGTTATCAGGAGGAAGGCTGAAGGGAGATACAGGTGAGAGGAGCCCCAGACCAGAGAGAGATGGAGAAGGGCAAGCACAGCTCCATGTCCTCAGGCAGATGGGGGTTTGTAGCAGAAGGTGAGGACAGAAATAGCTTTTAAGACAACCTTGCTGCAACTTAGAGTGCATTTAACTCTGTTTTAATGTCGGTTTTACTCCTGATGACCTCTGATGCAGCAGGCAGGCCTTCACTTGCTCCCGTTCGTGCTGGGCTGTGTGCTCCCAGGTTTGTTTTTCCCCTTCCCGTGTTGCTCCCTGATAATGTCAGGCTGAGCTGCTAAAGCCAGCTGCAGTTTTGACAGATGATGTACCAGTTCCCTCCGCTTCAGATTTGACATTTCCATGAGCGCTAAACACACATGCTTACACATTTTAAAAGGGAAAAGAAACCCCACCACCGCTCTCTCCTGGTCTGGTTTGTTGGGGGTGGGTTTTTTTTGAGTGTGTGTCATTTTGGAGTTGTTGAAAAATGCTGGATGAATGGATCTTGAAATGGAAACCTTCTTTGGAGGGGCGCTGGAAGCCACTGTGTGGGATGCTCCTCACCCTGGTGGCAGTGCCATCCATGGCACCTTCATGCCATGACTTTCCCCCCATCATCCATGCCATTGGGCTGTCTCCCATTACTCTGTGGTCCTGGATTTAGCACACAAAGCTCCAAATATTTCAGGGCTGTGCTTGAGACACAGCAGCTCCTTCGTCCTTTGCAGCCGAGGCAGTGGAACACAAGGCTTGGGAAAGATGATCCTCTGGAAGATGGGAGGGAGGGCTAACCCCAGAAGGGAGCCTGTACCTGAAGCTTGGTGTCCTGGCAGAAAAAGAACAGGGAGGAAAGGTGGGAAGAACTTTAAAACCATCGGCTGATATTCTTTGAGCTTTCACGCTTTCAGCAGAAGAAGCCGAGGGGAATTTTTCCTTCCATGTGGATGAAAGCAGATCAGGCTATTTATCTTTGATGAAATGCCAAGAAATGGTTGATTGTGTTTAGAAGCAGCAAAAAAGAGGTAATAAATAGTGCTTCCTGCTCTGAGAAATGAGTGAGGAGCCCAGATCTGATAAGTGCCTGCACACATCCTTCCTTTTGTGCTGAGTGATGGGACTCCAGCACCCACTGAGGATCTTGGCTTGGAGAGCACACGGAGGTCTGACACTTCTGCCACCTGAAGAGCTGACTAAACTGGCCTTGAAAATCCTGCCTAACAAAGTGCTGGTCCTGTTGCAGTGGGAGCTGAAGTGATGTGAGATTTAAGAGGTTGGTGAACACATTGTGTTAAGCTGCTTGATGCCACCTCAGCGAGTGAACACCACCCCTGCCTTCCCCTGAATATTTCTGCTTTGAAAACTGGGAGTGCCACATCAATCCAAAATCCCATTATTGGCTTTT
This sequence comes from Dicaeum eximium, assembly GCA_013396995.1. NCBI lineage: Eukaryota > Metazoa > Chordata > Aves > Passeriformes > Dicaeidae > Dicaeum > Dicaeum eximium. Next base: position 1,326,781 of record VWZP01006149.1, on the reverse strand, counting down.
TTAAATTATTATTTCTTTTGTAACAGAGCCAGGGGAGCAGCTCATCCTACCCATTTTCCAGCATCCTGGTTTTCCCTACGTTTTGCCTGCATGGGAAACACCAGCCCATGGCATCACACAGGCAGTCCAGCAATATTTCCCTCCACTAATCACAGAAATTAATGCTGGCTCAGGCATAGAAGAGGAACAAAGCCAAAGGATTTGATCTTCCTTGCCCCAGCAGTGGCATTCACCTGCACATCTCGCACTTCTGGCAGGGGGCATCACCTCCGTGCCTCTTTCCTTGCCTGGAATGCGTTTCAACATCAGCCCTGGGGATGCCAGGGAAAGGGCTGGAGGTGCCAGCCCCGCCCCAGGCAGAGGGACAGGGAGGTGACAGCTGCTCAGGTGACACCTCCTTGTTTTTCGGAGCGCCGGAGATCCGCGTTTGTCCGGGAGGTTTGAACAGAAGCGGCAACAGATGCACTGGGCAATAAAAACACGAAAACCACTATTGTGCTTTCAGGCAGGGAACAGAGGGGAGAAAAACTGCAGGCAGTGGAGATAAACTCCGGCAGAATTATGGAAAGGCAATATTTAATAGTTCACCAATCGCGTTTCCAAGCTGTGTTACCCCTAGAGCTGAATTAAATATTGATCTTTTTTGTTTGTTTGTTTAAAAAGAAAATTAAAAGGCACAAACCCGAGCATCTCTCATCACCAAAAATTTAAATGTTGGCTGCTGCCCCTGCTAGTTCTCACACCTGAATGAGTGAATCTTCCCCTTTTTAGGCTGCCTGGGTCAGTTCTTGTTTGGCAGCCCCTTCCCAATGGCTCTGCCCAGGGTTTGATCACCCCACTGCTTCCTGGGCTGTGCTGAGAGCCCAGCAAGGAAAATTGGGAATTTTTTCTGGAGCCTTTTCATCAGGGGTGTGTTTTACCATTCACGCCTGAATTTTTTACTAGCACCACTGAAAATCTAGAGAAAACTCATGCAACTGAGGGAGGATGGGAAGGTGCAGGAGCTAAAGGGCAGTTCTGGGAGCTTCTTATACCAACTTCACCTCTAAGAGCTGTAACCTTTTGACACTGCATTAATACCACAAATAAAAATAATCATTCCTGAGTGGGCTAGCTCTTTTCAGGAGGTATCTGCTTTGATAATTTTTAAATTTGTCTAAGGCAGCTTGGAATGACCTCCAAAGGGCTCTCTATAAAGCCAGATTGTACTGCATTTAATACATATGCTTTTGGCCCTTTCTTCCCTGATTTTTTTGGACCTTGCTATTTCTGTAGAGAACTTTATTTTTTTTCACTTTTTAAGTGCCTGTGCTGGCTCACAAGTGACTCAGTACTTGATCAATACTGCTGGTAGCTGTTGGTGCAGCCACTGATGGGAAGCTGGAGGAGAATTATTCTGGTGAAAGCCTCAGAGAAAAATCAGTCAGAGAAGGTTGGTGAGTTTGCTTGGCTTAAATCTTCAGTGTTTTCAGAAATGGGGAGGGGAAACAGCCAGAAAACAGGTTTTGGAGAAGGCCAGAAGTATCTAAATACTCCGTGGAGGGAGTTTATAGTGACAAATCACATTCCCAGCAGCCCCCCTAAAAAAGCATATTTCCAATGCCTCTGCACTTGGCAGCAGGGAAAAGCCTGTAAGGACATAAGAAAGGCTTTTCTGGTTCAGCTGGAGAGCACGTCTGTGCTTACCACAAAGGCTCTCCTGACCTCCAACTGTTTTCTTCTCCAGGGAATCCTGGAGTCTGATGTGATTTCTCTGCCTAGTAGCACCCAGCAGATTTTCCTCCCTGCATCCCTCTGTGAGCCCACACAAATCTCTGCTTCCCCAAGATGTAAAACGTGCAGAGCAGTGCTGTTGAAATTTGCAGACAAGGTGTGTCTGGGGGGAGGGAATCAAATCCTCCTTACAGGGTCAAATTTCCTTGTATCCTTTCATGGAATCAGACTGGTTTGGGTGGGAAGGGACCTTAAAGAGCATCTGGCTCTATCCATGGGCAGGGACACCTCCTGCTATCCCAGGTTGCTCCAAGTCCTGTCCAACCTGGCCTTGGACACCTCCAGGGATGTGAGTTTTACCTTGGAATGTGCCTTGCTTTGCTTTCCTCTCATTCCAGCCCCGTGCCGTGGATGCTGTCCTACACACCGTGTGCACCATCCATCTTCCCAACTGTGTGCTGTCACATCTTCCAGGAAGGGGCAGATTAAAAAAATTGGTCTGGACAGGGATTCTTTGTTAAACAGAAACCATTTTAGTGGAAAAGCAGCAGCCTGTGTCCCTCGCCGAACACTTACAGGTAATGTTTGTGCATTTAAGGGGGGAGCAAAAGGTGTGGGGCCAAATTTTGGGGAGCCCCTGGTTAAAGCCTTGGCAGCACTGTGAAAATGTGTCAGCCCTGAGAAACCTGACAGCCCAGGTGAAACCAGCCAGAAGTGACTTCTCCCGTCCTCCTCAGGAGGGAAGATAAATGCCATCAGTCATCAGCTGTCACAGCATTTACAAGGCACATTTTTCTCTCCCCGGTGCTGAGCTGGAACCGCTCTGGAGGGAGAAGGGAGAGCAGGGGGAGGGCGAAGGGGAGCTGTGAATCCTGAACTTCTCCTGTCCTTTGGGTGGTTCTGTCAGTGCTGGTGGAAAAATGTGAGAAAAGCTGGGGGAAACGAGGTGTGCGACCAGCCGAGGCAGCCAAAGCAGGGAGATAAACTCTGCCAAAAAAAAACCCTCCAAAAGTTATCCCAGCTACTCCCAAGCAAGGTGGGGAGAAAGCAGTGTGCTGGAAAGGGTCAGAGCAAGGGGAGGGCATGTGGAGCTGCTTCTCACCCAGCTCCCAGGTAAAGATAATGGTGAGGAACAATTCCTGCAAATCGGTTAATTCCTGTCCCCAGATCCAAGGGAATCACTTTGGGCAGGAGCAGGCAGGGATGGGATGTTCATCCCAAGAGACAGGTGTCTCTCCTGGCAGCCAAATTCGGATTTGAGCGAGCCTCCCCTGCCCTGAGTTTAAAATTATGGGTCTCCTCTTCCCTGAAACCCTGGTTCTTGCTGCTCTGTGTCCCTTGGCAGGGCAAGAGAAGATGATTCTCTGCTCAGCTCGATTCAGACATTTCCTTAGGGATACCTGGCACCAAAACATTTTCTGTGTATTTAACAGTTTGAGGGGAGCCTTACCCATGATCTCGTTCAGTCTCTCCTGGAGCTCAGGCAACCTCCTGGCATCTGTGGCATCCTGTAGGAAGTGATCCCTCAGTCCAGGAGTCCTCTGTTCCAGGGGAAGTGGTGGAGTCACCATCCCTGGAAGAATTTAAAAGCTGTATAGATGTGGCCCTGGAGGACATGGGTTGGTGCTGGATTTGGCAGTGCTGGGGGAATGGTTGGACTTGATCTTGGAGGGCTTTTCCAACCTAAATTACTCTGTGGAGAACCACTTATCCTTTCCAACAGCATCCCAAGCCATGGGCTCTGCCAAAACACCTCCACCCTGGGCAAGGCCCATCCTGGTATTTCCACTCTCAATTCACTCCAAGGAGAAAAGGACAAATCCTGCTGGATCCAGGATGGCTTCAGGTCGTGCAGACAGAACTCCACCACCAAACTCTGCTAGGAACACAGCCTGGCACATAATTCCATGCAAAAAAAAAAACTTGCTAAGTGAGCTGAGCTCCCCTCCCCTCTGGAAAACTGCTCCTGAACTTGCTGTGACCTGGGATGTCCTCAGGTAAACCAGATACTGGAAATCATTCCCTGCCTCAAAATTTGTTCTTGGGCTTGTTCTGCTCCAGAGCTGAACTGTGCAGATTGGCAGCTCCTGGTGACAAAGACTATGAGGGTTTCCTTCCCCTTCCCAAACATGCCAGCAGTCAGTGGGGTGGGATGACTCCTGGAAGCAGTGGACACATGGGATCACCAGATTTTGGAGCATTTCAAACCTTTTTCCCCCCAGTTAAACTCTGTGTAACACGTGGCTCTGAGGGAGACTGGGCCCAGGCAGAGAACGTGGCTCAGATTTAATCTCCTTTTATTGAGCTCACACATAAATAATTACCTGCTGCTTCCATCTGCCCCACTGACCCACCTTGGTCATGGCCTGAGAAACTCTCCTCAGTGAGGTGATTTGCATAAGATGAGCCACAGGAGAGGTGCCAAGGAAAAGAATGATTTTACTTTTTTTTTTTTTTTTAAACACATCAAGCAGCATTTGCAGCATTTGCCCAGAGGATATTCAGTTCTGCTATTGCTATTTTCATGGTGGCTTCTTTGCAGTGATTAATTGAAAGTGCCAGCATCAGGAATCATGGGAACATATGAGAAACCCAGTTTCTCTTTTAAAATAGAAGTGAAGTTTTCTTCCCGGCACTACAGAAAAAAAAAAAACCAAACTGGAGAAAGGTCATTATTAAAGAGATGCAAAACTCCCCTCTGCTTCTCATCTAATCTCATCCTTTTTCATTCCATTTCTTAAACTGGAGGAGAAGAAACCCTCTCTCTTTAAGTGCACCAGATGGTTGCATATCACCAAAAAGGAAAAGCTGGTATCATCTAACCTTTGGGAGCAGATGCCCTGATTTTCCACACAGGCATGGCAGCCACCACCTTTCCTGTGTCTTTCCAGAGCTTTCCTGGCAAAGCTGGGCTCGTGCTTCCCAAACCAGTAAGTGAGGTGTGAGGACTGGGGAGGATGTCTCCACCCATCCCTTCCCTGTATATAAAGTGAATTTTCCCCCTTCCCACCCAGCAGTCTGGCACTGAGCTGCTCTTGGTCGGACAGGAGAAAGCCAAGCTTTTTCCAAATCAGTCCCAGTCAGGGACTAACTAGGATTAAAGCCACTCAGGTATTCAAGCAGGTTTGGTACAGCAGGTCCAGTGTGCTGGGGGTCATGCCCATCACATTTCTCTTTATCCACCTGCTTAGGGTCACGGAATTACAGAACTGTTTAGGGTGGGAAAGAGCAGAGCCTGACTCTCACCTGGCTGTCCCCTCCTGTCAGGGAGTTGTAGAGAGCAAGAAGGTCCCACCTGAGCCTCCTTTTCTCCAGGCTGAGCTCCCTCAGCTGCTCCTGGAGCTCCAGACCCTTCCCCAACTCAATTCCCTTCTCTGGACAAGCTCCAGTCCCTCAGTGTCCTTCTGGAATGGGGGGCCCAGACGTGAAGTGGGGGTTTGAGGTGCCTCAGCAGTGCCCAGCACAGGGGGACAATGTCTGAGGCATCACCTTGGAGCTGGGGTTTCTGGAGAGTTTCTGCCACATCCTTAAACCCCTCCACTTTCATGGATGTGTCCACACACATGCTCTGCTTCGTTCCCAGTGATCCATCCCTGCCTCAACAAGTCATGTCCTCGTGTCCCCGTGCCTCTCCCAAGGCTTTTCCATCCTCTTCTGTGCATCACCTTGCATTTGTTATGCTTTGTGCATCCCTCCCTCTCGTTCATCCCATTGTTTCAGCCACCCTGGGCTGAATCCTATCCCTGATGGCAAACTCTTCAGGAGCTGAGGGTTTGGAGTTATTTACCAGGGAAAGGATAACAAAAAACATAATTCCGCCCTTTCCCTCCACATTTACCAAATTGATTTTTGAGCTGCTTGCAGTCAGATTGCAATAAATACACTTGAAACCCCCTGCACGTAATGGTTGATAAATTGTGGATGATAATTCTGCTCGGGTTTGGTTTGCTGGCTGCCGTGCGTGCCTGCCCGTGTTTTACTTTCTCCAGCCTTTCATCCCGCACAACTCCCCGGCAGAGGAATAAATTGGGAATAATGGAAGCTCTGCCGACTAAATTCCACTTGTCAGTCAGAAAATTTAGTGCTGGGCGTGAAGTTCTTGCAAAGGAATAGAATATTGACCTGGGTGGGAACAACTTTGCTGATCCCCCTGGAGTTTGAGCCTTGGGGAGGGAAGAGCAGGGCAACAGTTCTTGGATGGGGATAGGGGTGGGGATGGGGATGATTCCAGCCAAATGACCTTAGCACAACCCCATCCCTGCAGCCAGCATCCCCAAAACCAGTGCAAAGGCAGTGGGAGGGGTTTGAGCAGACAGGGAGATCCCCCTGGGATGCAGAGTCGGAGCTGGAGCCTGGCACAGCACCCAGGCAGGAAAATCTGTATCTGCCTCAGAATTCTGATTTGTCGGGGGAAATGGAGCACAGATATTTTTAAAACGTGGGGCCATTAAGCTCTCCAAATGGGCCAGCTCACCTGCTATTTTAACAACATCTTGTGACAACATCTTGTTTTATAAGCGGTCCTTTCGGACTTATTAACTCCAAGCTGTCTCATCCCATTTGGAGCGAAGAAAATGCCATTGAGGTGACCCCTGGAACTGTTTAATGAGCTTTGATGGGGCGCAGGAAATTTAGGAGCCAGCCCAGGACTTTGAGGAGTGAAGAAAAAAGAAAAAAATGGATCAGGAGTGCTGATATTTACACTGCTTTTTGTTTTCCTGCTCTTCCCTCTGCGTGACCCTGTGTTTGTTGTGGGATGGGTGTGTGTGAGTCTGTGAATTTCATCTGGAATCCAGTGACTGTGACATGATGAAGAGGATGGGAATATTTAAAGTGCCATCCTGGCAACGTGNATAATAATAATAATAATAATAGAACAATAACAGGCTTTGGAAAAAAACATGTCTCCTAATGAGACTCTGGGCAGCAGGTGAGTTTTCCCAGAGGATCCTGTGATGCTCCATCCCCGCCTTTCAGGGATAACCACATCCACCTGCAGAGGCTTCAGCCACACCAGGGCTGGGATTCCTTCACTGGAATGCCCTGCTGTCAGCTCTAAAGGAGGCTTGTGGAGGGTGCTGGCAGCTCTGGGAGCTGGTGGGCAGGAGGTGCTGGATGTGGGTGCTCAGAGCCTCCTCTGGGCCTTGTGGGATGCACAGGTAGGAGATCCAGCAGTTCTGGAACATCTGTGAGGGTTGAGTGTCACAGAGAGGTTGTTTTTTACAGATAGTCCTTAGTAATAATAATTTGCTGAGGTCTCTGCTCTGCTTCTAAAGGTTTGTATTTTCCTATGGTGAGCACCTTCTATTTTTCACCCTTAGGAATNGAAGTGTCTGCAATAGTGGCACATCCCCCCCCCCCTTTTTTTTTTTTTGCCAAAAACCCTTTTCCTTAAAAAATACACCCCCTGGGAGCATGCCCTTGGGCGAGGGGAGAGGCAGTGCCAAGAGGAACGAGGGTGATGTCATGGAAAATGGAAAACCAGCTCAGTCTCACACCTGGGAATTGGCTACCAGTGTGGAAGAAGGGTGGAAAAAGGGATATTGGGGCTTCCCAGCCTATTGCCAATGGTGGAGGCAGCCTGAGGATGGGAAGGGAATTGGAAACTCAGCTCTGCACTGGTTTTTGGGTGGAGGGTGCTGGCAGCTCTGGGAGCTGGTGGGCAGGAGGTGCTGGATGTGGGTGCTCAGAGCCTCCTCTGGGCCTTGTGGGATGCACAGGTAGGAGATCCAGCAGTTCTGGAACATCTGTGAGGGTTGAGTGTCACAGAGAGGTTGTTTTTTACAGATAGTCCTTAGTAATAATAATTTGCTGAGGTCTCTGCTCTGCTTCTAAAGGTTTGTATTTTCCTATGGTGAGCACCTTCTATTTTTCACCCTTAGGAATGAAAAAGGAAACTGTGCTCCTAATTCTTGGCAGAGCATTCTCCAAAGTGCTCGTGCTCTGCCTCGCTCCCGTTTTATTTATGTTACAATCACAGCAGAGCTTTGCTTGGAAAAACTGAGAAAGTAGCCAAGAAGAATACACACAACTGCCCAGGAGAGATAATCAGTTGTTAAAACATGCCTGCTGCTCTAATTAGAAAGGAAATGGAATTGGGTTTAAAGTGGAATTAACTGAACGCTCCCTTATCCTGTCCATCTCTGCTTGCCCAGCCCTTCTGAACAAATATGATGGAAATGAAAAAAGAAAGCTGATCTCTGAACCCCCATCCCCTGGGCCTGAGCCAGGGAAAGAAAGACACCCCTTCCAACCTGCTCATCCCAAATGTACCTTCAGCTTGGGTACCACCAGTTACAGAAGTTCTTCCAGAGCTCGTGTTCCTCCACTGCCTTGTACTAATTTTTGGCCTCCAGGGAATAGGCAGAAGAGGATGGATTGTACCTAATAGGTGGTTTAAGCTGTTAGAAATTATTTTTTTGTTTATTAAATCTGAGTTGATCCCATTTGATATTGTCTCCTTCTCCGAGGGAAGGGTTAAAAGGGTCATGGCTGCTGATACAATGGGAATAACACCAAGAGGCTCCTGTGAGAAGAGGAGTGCTCTGGCCCTCAGATCTGTCCCCTCAAGGGGGAGAGGGTGGGATAGGTACCACTGCTACTACTGCTGGCCTTTCCCTTGGTTGGAATTACAGGATCACCAAACGGTTTGGGATGGAAGGGACCCTAAAGATCCTCTATTCCACTGGGATTCCAACAGATCCCAGCCTTCTGCCTGGCTCTCATGGCTGGCTCTAAGGAGATCCTTGCCCATAAATGAGCCAATTGCCAGATGGCTAAAAAAATGTACCATGCACAACCTCTGTAATTTTTACTTCCACAAAACTGTCAAGGAAGCGAAATGCAATCGATGGCTCAGACCTGAAGGCTTCAATTTAATCTCTGCAAAGATTAATCTCTGAAGAGTCAAAGTTTTCTCTTGTTATCTCCTTTTTTTATGTGCCACCAGAGCCCCATCCCATCACGCTCAGACAAAATCCTCAGGTAATTTCATACCTTTGCACTTGTTTCCTTTCCTTAAATAAACCCCCCTCCTCATCCAGAGCATCAGATGTACCAGCGAATTCCGACTGAAATCCTGTCCTCTGGTTGAGGGAATGGCAAAAATGAACAAGGAGGATGGTCTGTTCTAGGTTGCCCAGAGAAGCTGTGGCTGCCCCTGGATCCCTGGAAGTGTCCAAGGCCGGGTTGGACATTGGGGCTTGGAGCAGCCTGGGACAGTGGAAGGTGACCCTGCCCATGGCATCTTGTTTGGTAAAGCCCAGACGTGGCCCAGCCCTTGGATGCAGCATTGTGAAAGGAAATCTCATTCTCCAGGAGGCTTCTCTGCCCTCTCCAATCTGCACAGCTGCAAGGAGTGCACTGTGCAGCAGCTGTGGGGTGGCTGATCTGCACCATTTTGTGGGTTTTTTACTTGTTTCTGGGTGTTTGAGTCTGTTGCAATCAGCTCGAGGCCTTGCTCCCTTTCTGACCATTTGTTGTGCTGATTGTTTGCCATGAGAACTTGGGCCTGAGCCAGGGAGAGAGGCAGTCTGTAAACCAGCTGGTACCTGGGGCTGGTCAGAGCACTGGGCTGATGCACAGATTATTTTGTGATGACGTATTTTGATCCAGAGCCATGAAGAGGTGAAGGTTTGGCCTTTACCAGACAGGAGTTATCACTGCCCTTAAAAAAAACCCCAAAACCACAAAACTCCACCCAAAAAACCCAAGCTCTACTCATTGGCCCAAAAGTTTGGCTCCTTCTTCAGGTCCTGTTCATGCTGAAAAAGTAGTGAATAACTGTTCAATATGAGTTGAGACTTTATACTGGATGGTGGTCCACAGGAGAGGGAGATTTTGGGATTGTTCCATGAGGATGTTGGCAGGACTTTGGGACAGGAGGAAGCACCACTGATAACTCCTGCTTATTGGTGCCAGCTCAGAAAAGACTCATGCTGTAAAAGAGTGTGAAAACTTGCTCTCAGAAAAAATGGGAGGCAAAAAAAAAAAATCTGGGATAAAGAAGGGATGCTGGGAAGCGTGAGCAGCTTTTGGGTCTCCCTGTCACCCTCAGGATGCTCCTGCCTCCCCCAGGTGCAGCTCTGGCAGGGGGATGACCTTGCCCCATTGCTTCCAGGTATTTGGGATGTCCCTCTGGGAGCTGGGACTGCTCAGGACTCCTCCTGTGCAGGACATGGCACGGAGTCAGCCTGGGATCATGGTACTGCTGGGCTAGAAAGAAGCAATAATTCAAGTCTCTGTTCCTGGGTCACACTTGAAATTAATGAATGGCTTTGCAAAAATTGGCCACTTTCCTTTTATTATGTGCTTTGGACTCTTTCTTTGCCCATGGGTGTCCGAGCACAATTAGGTCATGCTTTCAAGCTCTCTTCCAGCCTGGAAAATACAAGGGTTGATTTTGGATTGAGATGTTCTGCTCATCCCACGACTTCTGAAGTGGGGTCTTCACTGCAGGGGGGAAAGCAAATGCAGTGAGCAATCTGTGATGAGACTGGTGTGAGTGGGATGTGGAGATCCATCACTAAAGGGCATGAAACTCCCCACCAGGATTCCCAGGGATGTAGTGAAGTCATCCCAAAGCATTTGCTGCCTGATGCAGGTGGAGCTGTTAAGTGGCCTTAAAGGGCCAAAACATGGGAGTGTGTCACAGGGAGGCTGAAGCAAGGCCCTGATCAGGGCAGAGTGGTGAAAGTGGCTCAGAACCCCGAGTTCTGTGCTACAGGGGGATGAGAGGAGCAGGGGAAGTGGCATTTCTCTGAGACCACGTTGAAGAGGGGTATTTGGCAGGCACCATGTCAGGGGGGATTTCTTTGTGGGCAGAGGAATATTAGGGGGAGCTGGGAGGTGTTCCTCCCCTAGGGGACTTGAGGGAGGTGTGCACATAGAAGGGAAAAGCCCCACAAAAGCTGCTGTGGCTTGAGCATCACAACCTTCTCACCACCCACCAGGAACCTCAGGCCACTGTTCCCTCTCCAGCACCACCAATCTCACCCAAATCTCACTTTGGGGTGCCTGGGGGGATTTGCATGTTGTGCTGACCCCCCCTCCTGCTTCACCCATGGGGGCTGTGTGCCTGGGTGATGGTGACAGCAAAACAAGAGGGAAAAAATAAAAAAAGAAACCACTCGCACAGGAGAGGAAAATAATCAAGCCGAGGGGAAGGAAAAAGCCAACCCAACCTGTCCTCTTATAAGGTAAAAGCCCTCCTCCCCTGGAAAGAAATAAAAGCCAGAGTGAAATGAAGGTAAATGCCAGAGGTTTAAGTAGCATGCTGCCGAGTGTGTTTTAAAGGTTACCTTTCAGGGGGCTGGAGAGAGAGCGGGCGAGCGACAGCGGGGGAAGGAGCTGCAGCACTTCCCACTGCCAGGGCCACTCCAGCTCTTAATGGATTTTTATATCCCTGTCTGCTTTTTGTGACATGATTAAAATAGCTTATTTTTAATTTTTCCCCCCCTTTCTTCATCTGGGGGAAGGGGTCAGAGAGGGGAGCAGGAGGACAAACTCTGTTGCCATGGCAATATCCAGCTGCAGGTCTGCGTGGCTGACTTGGAGCAAAAGCAAAGTTTTGGGTAGTTTTTGAAGAGGAGAGAGAGGAGCTGTGTCTAGGTGTGTGGGCATGCTGAGACAAAAGTCACAGGGTTTAATTACAGGCATGGGGAGGTGACATTTCCAGGGCTTACCTGGTGAGGCTGGAGAAATGAGGAGCCTGAAGGAAGGTAAACATCTGTGTATAATGGGGATGCTGTATGGCAGAGCCCCCTTTGAGGTCCATCTAGCAAATATCATCCTGCTTCCTACTCAAAAATCTGCCAGAGTTCCTCTGGAAGAGCGATTCCAAGGACAGCAGTGGAGAAAGCAAAGTTCTGCTCTGCCTGAGGGGAGGGGAGCAGCCTTCCTCCCATCCCAAATCCAGGAATGGGGGAAAGGCCATACACTAAAGGTGTCTGCTGTGCTTAGGAATCCTGCTTCCTCCTTCCAGTTCCTCAGCCCTTGGACTGGGTTTGCTGTCTTTTATTGGATTTGCCTGACAGAAACTCTGTGCCCGGTGGTGTTGGGAATCCCTCGTGGCCACATCAGCTCCTGATCACTCAGAAGGAGCTGTCTGCCCCAAAAGTGCCATTTTCCCCTCCTCTGAAGCTGTTGGGGAGAATCCTATACCAACAAAGCTTTGTTATGTGCCTGGGTAAGCTCCTGACCTCTCTCAGTGCCTCACCCTCACATCAGCTGAGGTGGGAAAGGACCTTTGGGTGCTGCTGGGCGAGGGATGCCTCCTCTCCACTGCCACCATACTGGAGCAAGAGCTCATGGAGAGGAGGCAGGAGGCCTGGGGTGCTCTGCTGGGAGGGTTTGGCATGACAGAACAGCATCCCACAGGCATTCCAGGTGGGACACGGGCTGCCAGCCCCCTGGGAGGTGGCACAGAGGGCACAGCCCCAGCACCGTGGCAATCTCCACCTCTGCAGGCCCTGAACGGGCACTAGCTGGGTGCCAGGTGGCCTCCCTGAAAGGAATTATCACCCTGGTGGGGAGGCTGATGTGATTGCAGCTCCTGCTGCTCTGATCAGATGCTCCTGGAGCCCAGCAGCACGGCTGGTGGGGCACTGGGAGGGCATGGTGGAGGGGCTGCTTCAGCAGCAATCCTCAGCTCTCATCAAATTAATCACATCTTTAATCCAAACTCCAAACTAGGGGTGTTTTCTGTGGTCTGGGGTTTTTCTGATATTTTTTTTTGTTTGTTTTATCTCCAGGGTCAAAGGATTTTTTGTTGTTGTTTTTTGGTGGTGGTGTTTTTTTTTTTAATACTTATTCTCTTGTTTCTTTTGCTTTGATTTAACCAGAAATCCCACCTTAAAAATCCACTGGAAACACCAGGGGAAAAGTAGCAACACAAGCAGTTATTGGGAATATTTGGAGCTGACATAGAAGTCATGGAGCAACCGAGCAGTGACAAGACTGGAAAGGTGTTGGTCTTTTTTTGGCTTTTTTTTTTTTTTTTTTTTTTTTTTTCTTTTGTTTGGG
>VWZP01006149.1:1295154-1314004 GCA_013396995.1 Dicaeum eximium | reverse complement strand
TTTTTTTCTTTTTTGCAAGAGCAGGGTTTGGCATCCTCCTTTAAGGAAAGCACCAGCACCTTCCTGGGCTTGTTCATGGGGTGATGGCAAAGGAGAAAGGATGGGCTCTTGAAAAGGGGAGAAGACCCCTGGTTACCCCCTCCTGAGATGGTTTGCTGTGTGCCAGTGTATATATTTAGGTTGGGATTGATTTCCCATGCCTCCCAGCAGCCCAGAGTGGCCAGTCCTGCAGGGTCCCCAGTGCCCACAGTGACAGCTTAATGTGGCCAGCACTCCATCAGGACCCGAGTTCATTGCTCTGGGTGATAATGCCACTACAGGGAGGGGGGCAAAGCCACAGGAGCAAGGGAGAGATGGAGATTTAATTGGATAATTCTCACTGAAGCATCTCCTGGTTAGCCAGCCAGAACCCCACCTGCATCTTTCCATTATTTTGCATGTTAACAAGGTCTGCACCCCGGGAAGGGCTGCTGGGGCCCCAGGGGTGGCTGAACCTGGCAGCACCACCTGCAGTTGTTCTCCAGGGGACTAAAGGATGGAGCTGGGTGTCACTAAAGGATGGAGCTGCCATCCAGCAGCCCTTGGGGAGCTGGGAGCCCACCTGGGCTATCCCTTAGCATGCTCACACACAGGCTTGGAGCAAAATGCAGCTGTTGGGGAGCTTGGGCAGCTTTGAGGAGCAGAGAACATCCAGCAGCAGGGAGAGGAATGGTGGGATGTTGGCGTGGAGCTGCTGTCAGAAGAGTGAATAAAAGGAGTTTGTTTTGCCTTTTCCCCTGCATTTGGCCAATAACAGCACAAAGCAAGGTAGTGGGAGCAGAATCAAATAATCATTTAGGTTGAAAAAAGGACCTTTAAGATCCTCAAGTCCAACTGTTCCCCCGGCACTGAAAACCCATCACTAAACCTTGTCCCCAAGTGCCACATCCACGTGACTTTTACATCCCTCCAGGGATGGGGGATCCAGCTCTCCTCTGGCACCCTGTGCCAGTACCTGATGACCCTTTCCATGAAGTATTTTTTCCTAGTATCTGATCTAAGCCTCCCCTGGCCCAGCCTGAGGCCGTTTCCTCTTGTCCTGTCCCTGTTCCCTGGGAGCAGAGCCCGACCCCCCCTGGCTGTCCCCTCCTGGCAGGGACTTGTGCAGAGCCACAAGGTCCCCCCTGAGCCTCCTTTTCTCCAGGCTCAGCCCTTTCCCAGCTCCCTCAGCCGCTCCTGGGGCTCCAGCCCCTTCCCAGCTCCGGTCCCTTCCCTGGACACGCTCCAGCCCCTCCATGTCAGTCTTGAAATGAGGAACAACTGAAAATGTCTGGACCTGTTAATTTTGCACTTCTATCTATCCAAAACAGCCTGAATGGACGGGTTTCTTTCTCCCAAGGCCAGGCTGGGCACAGACATCAAGCTGAGTGGGTAAGACCTGCACAAGAGAGTCGCAGGAACAGACTTAAAAATACAAAAAAATATCACTGGAAATTTCTGGAGCATTTCCCATCCCAGACAACCCAACCTTCAACTGGTTGAACTCCCTCCCCCAGCTTTAACAGCTGTCAGTGCAAACACAAGGTGGCTGTTCCTGGAAACACTGAGCCATCCCCCAAGCCTTGAGAGAAATTCATGCTGCCCTTGTCCCTCTGAGGAGGCTTCATTCCAAGAGCTTTATTTATCTCAGGAGCATCCCACTGTTCTCTGGGAGGTTGCCCTCTGCTTTAACCCTCAGGGAACACATCTTGAAAGATGTCACTTCGGTGGGGGAGCAGAAATGTGTTTGTCTGGAAAGCTGCAGAATCAACTGAGGAATCAAGCCCCAGGAAGGTGCAGAAAGATCTCCAGTTCTCCCCAACAGTCCTAAAAGCAGTGGAGAGCCATGAAGAAAGCTACTGTAGGACCCCCCCCTCAAAATGCATATTTTCCACATTGGAGGGAGAAAATCTGAGTAAGAAGCTGATAGTCCTCAATTCTCAGAATTACTGTGGGTGGTTAATTAGCAGCAGCAGGTGGAGGCAGGTGACTCAAGCTGACTCAGAAGGAGTCACAGGGAGCATCCCTCTCCCAGAGCCTGGCCACAGCGTGGCTTGAAGCACCCTCTCACAGGTGTCCTTTAGCCAGAGGGGACCTCTCAGAGTGCCGTCAAATGCCACCAGGTTTGCCCACGTTGGTGCTGAGCCCTGCTCTAAAGGTAATTAAAATTACAGCCTGGCTCCATCCAGGGCTCAGATTCTACAGGAGAAGTTCTCACTGCAGGAGATGCACAGCTCAGGTTGAGAAGGAGCATTTAAAACCCCTGAGGTGCCCAGACCAGATTTTGGCCAAGGAGCAGGGGTGGTTATAGGCACTAGAGACCCCTCAGGAACACCCACCTGCTCCACAGTCACAAACCCCATTCCAAACCCGGCACCTCCAGCCCCCATAGAGAGATGTCAGGATCTCCAAAACTCCTCAGTGGCTCTGGTTTTCACCACCTGAGCCCGAATCCCAGCAGCTGCCACCCTCCTGCACTTCTCCCCTTTAGCCAGCACAGGGTTGTGGGTGCAAACAGAGACCTTGAGGCCCATTGCAGCACGTGAGGATGAAAACAATGAGAACAGCATTAAAGAGAGCTGGAGAGGGTCTTTGGACAAGGACATGGAGTGACAGGATGAGGAGGGATGATTTGTTGCCAGACATTTTATAAGTTTCTTATATGCAAACCTGCTGAGTTTTTTCCTTCCATGGGAAAAGCTCACTTCTGACTATATTTCTGTAAAAACAAATCTCTGTGTGTGTGGTTTCAAGGACATGAGTGCCTGGTTGTTCTGTCTCCCACAGAGGAGATGAGAACTGTGTCTCTTTCTTAACGTATGAGGTGAACAATTCTTATCTTGGCATTCTAAGCATTCCAGGAGTCTTGCACTAACCACGAAGAAGAAAGCATGTTAGCTCTGAACATTGGCACCTATAGCCCAAATCCTTCTGAACAATGGAGTCATTTTAATATATCATATAAGCCTTCTGCTATTGGAGTCAAAGAGTCCTGGTTCATCACCCCACTCGAGAAGCAATCGCAATAATGATTCACATGGACAGAGGGCAGGGTTAGCTGGGATCTTAGGAAGAAACTTCCCTGTGAGGGTGGTGAGGAGCTGGTATGGAATTCCCAGAGAAGCTGTGGCTGCCTCATCCTTGGGAGTGTTCAAGGCCAGGCTGAATGGAACTTGGAGCAACCTGGGCAGTGGAAGGTGTCCCTGCTGTGGGAACAAGCTGATCTTCAAGCTCCTTCCAACCCAAGCCATTTTGTGATTCCATGGCTTCAGGCAGGAAGAAGAGCAGGAAATGCTGCTCCAGGCTCACCACAGATAGGAATGCACTGGGATGTGTGGCTGGAGACCCCGGCCCTCCACCTGTGACCTTCCCAAATGCAGCCTGCCTGGTGGGTCCCCCTGCAGACCCCTGGGGCTGCTGGCAGGTGGAATGCAGGAGGGAGCCGTGGGGAGCACCACGTGTCACTCATCAAAGGATGTTCCCAGCGCTGGGCAGTGACACACATTGTTAGCAGGGCCAGGCTGAATCAAGAAAAACAAGTGAGATGACACTCAGAGATCAGTAATTCCTCCCCCTCACTCATAACTCTGTCAGCCCTTTCAGCTGGATTGTCAAAATACGTTTGTCACAGAACAATTCCTACTCTTCTTTTATTTTCTATGATTATTATTTTTTCCTTTCTTTCTGACGCTGGCTGAACTCATCCTTTTGGAACAAAACCCAATATTCATTTCCTCTCTGGGCAGTTGATTTTATTATTGGCTCACCTGCTCCAGCAGTTGAAAAGCTATAAGACTGGCTGGGTCTTCAAAATTAAATTGTGCTGGATTTTTTTTTTTTCTTTTCCCCAGCCTCACGTATTCCATGATTGCAGGTTACTGGCAGGGATTTGAAGATGTACTTGGCAAAGGTACTTTCTGTCTGGGACAGGGATGAGCAAAATAGGAAGCCTGTTTCTCCCTAAGTCAGCATCTTTCCAAAGGCTCAGCCTGTTCCAGAGCAACACAGACCTTGCCCATCTTTTCCTGGAGGTGAAGCGGAGCTCTGGGCAGTCACTGATGTTCTGTTGGGAAAATGGAGCTAAAAGAGGAAAATGTGAGATACTTTGAGGGTTTTTTGAGAGGAGAAAAGCTCCAGCTCACCTTCAGCTCAGCAGCTGGGAGCTCTGCCAGGCTAGGAAGGGCTTGGGATGATGCTTGGGCTTATTCCCAGGTTCCCCAATTCCTGCCACGGCCAGGTGAATTTTGCTGCTTCAGGGACTGTGTTGAGGAGGCCAGGATAATTTCTGCATTCCACTGCCAGCTTTGCTTAATTTAGCTATTTCTCTTCCTTGCTGGGAGAAGAAAAAGATCTTGGGATAGGGAGGGAGAGATCCATATGTCCCATTTCATCGCTAGGACCGGCTCGCCCCAATCCAGCCCCAAAATGCTCTGAGGGCTGCTTGGAGTGTGAAGGTCTTGGGAACTCCAGATCAGCCTTGGCTGAATCAAAGCCCTCCCCTTTCTTCGGGCAGGTGATGTTATCTCCATCCTGCAGCCAGAGGGCAGGACCAGAGCCCCAATCTCTGTCGGTGCCAGCTTCCCCCTCCCTGCCAGTGTTCTCGGCCTCACTTGTCCACGCACCCGTTTTCCACACCTGTCTTTTCCGTGGGAGTCCTGGAGGAGATGTTTGCTCCCTTGGAGCTGCCTGCAGCTGCTGGACAAGGTGCCAAGAGCTACCCTCATTGTTTCCCAGCAGGAAATGGGTTTGCCAACCACTGGTGCCTCCAGTGCCCTCGTGCCGTGCAAGTTCTGCGTCCTGTCCTACCTGGAGGTGCCAGCCACGAGACAGTGCTGGCAGCAGGAGCCGGAGTTTTTACTGGAAGGAATGTTTCTAGCCTGGCAAGGCGTTGCCCTGGGAAGTTTATTCCTTCAGACAGTCGTACCTTGGTCTGTCACAGCCAGCACACAGAATCTCCAGCTGCAGCAGCCTGAGGAGCAGCCCAGCGAGCCAGGGATGGCAGCAGCACCATCCCAGAGCATCCCCAGATGGGGATCCCCATGGATCCAGACCTGCCCGCCCGGGTCAAGGCTGGACATGTGTTACAACACGAAAATCAATCACAGCTGAAAATGAGAGCAAGGGGAAGTGTGAAGAAAACCCGGTGGCTGTCAGACGAGCCCCCCCAAGCCTGCCCTGAGGGATCTCTCAAATGGAAAACGCCCAGGGAGGCGGCTCTGGATTACTGCCCTGGAAAATGGGTGCTGAAGCTGGGTGAGCTGGGGGTGCTGGATGATGGTGCCACTGCTCCCTGACCTGCCAGGAAATTCCTCACTGGGATCAGGTAGGCACAGGTGAGGAGGGCCAGGCACACATCCTTCCTCCAGGCTGGCATTTCCCAGTGATCCTCCTGATAAGCCAGGGGCAGGAGGATGAGGAGCAATATGAGCAACAGCTGCTGTTGCACCTCAAGGTCGGCTGAAGAGGGGTCAAGAGCTGGCAGACACTAATTACCAGCTGCAATCAAGGAGTGGGCAGGACCTGCCTCGTTAGT
The DNA here is from genome assembly GCA_013396995.1 of Dicaeum eximium. NCBI lineage: Eukaryota > Metazoa > Chordata > Aves > Passeriformes > Dicaeidae > Dicaeum > Dicaeum eximium. Next base: position 1,308,453 of record VWZP01006149.1, on the reverse strand, counting down.
GGGACTGGGATGGCCTGGTCTGAGCATCCAGCCCCCCTCTGGGCTGTGCTTCTGTGCCTGCTCACCTGGAGCTGGCTCTCAAACTAGCTTGAAACACAGAGGAAGAGGATAAATCCCAGTGGAGTGGATACAACACCTGGATTTTAGGATGAGGAGGCTGTAGGAGGCCCCAGGGGATGGGGAGGATGCTAGAGGATGTCTGGCTGTCTGGGAAAACCTCTCTGCCTGCATCTCTGCCCCAGCATCTGCACTGTCAGGAAACACAAAGTGGCTGCTGCCTTTGTGCTGGTCTTTTATCAAACCTGCAGCACCGTCCCCCCGCTAAATAAAGATCTCCAGCCTCCCAGTATCAGCACTCCCAGCCTCCCACTCCCCCTGCAGACACCTTGGCTGTGCTGCCCAAGGCAGAAGCAGCCAGGATCAGGAGTGAAGATGGGGTGGCGGACGGATCTGGAACTCAGAGTGTGCCGGAGCAGGTGATTATTTTATTCTTTTGGGGGCAGGAAGAAGAAATTGCCATGTGGCACTGCCTGGGTTTACCTGGAGGGTGCAGCTGATGAATAGGAGTGTTTTACTTGCTGCAGGCTGAGCCACGCAAAGCTCAGGAGAGTTTTTTTCCTGAGCTGCTCCATTAACACAAACAGACAGCAATGCGAGCTGCTGACACCGGGGTTAATTAAATCCATCTCTCCATCAATTCTTATTCAGCTATTATCGATGGTCATTAGATCAGTGACAAAGTGACAAGCAAACAGTAATAGACTCATCTTAACCCTTGTGCTGCTGGAGGAGGGGAGCTGCTGCAGGTGAGGGGGGAAGTGGCTTCTCTGCTCAAATTCTGTCTGCTCTCCCTTAGAGCATCCCACCTGTATTTCAATGAGTCCTCTTGGCAGGCCAGGTCACCAGCCCCATTCTTCCAGTAAGGAATCTGTGCCTGGGTCCCTCACTGTCCTTATCCAACAGCTGCCTGGCCTGAGGTCATACAACCCCAGAAGGGTCTGGGTTGGAAGGGACTTCAAGGATCATCTTGTTCCATCTCCCTGACACGGGCAGGGACACCTTCCACTCTCCCAGGTGCTCCAAGCCCCATCCAACCTGGCCTTGGGCACTGCCAGGGATCCAGGGGCAGCCACAGCTGCTCTGGGCACCCTGTGCCAGGTTCCCATAGGGGCTGCCCTGTTCCTCAGGGATGCTAGGGACAGCGGATGCACTTGGTTACATGGTGACAGGAAGGCTGGAAGCAGCAAGGTCCCACTGCCATGGCACAGAGACGGCAGGATGCTCTGGGGCACCTGCACCTTACTGCTGATCCCCTGGGTCACAAAGTCCCTCTGGTCACAAAGCTGCCCCAAACTGCCAGGCAGAGCAATGGGCAGAGACCCACAGAGTTGCTGTGCACACCTGAGCAACCAAACAAACTGGGAATTAAAAGCCAGGATAACCCCAGCCATGAAAGGACTAAGAAGAAGAAGAAGGGAATATTTGGCTCCTAGAGCTGTTCCTTCTTGCAGAAGGCAGAGCTGCTCCCCCGCTGCCCCCGTGCCCGTGTCCTGCTGCAGGCCCTTCCAGTGCCACTGACACTTTCCCAGTCAGGCTGGCGGGGAAAAGCTGCTGCCCTGCTCCCTCTCCCCCTCTGATTAACAGCTTAAATGAGAACTGAAGGCTGCCCAAGGGCTGCAATACATTTTCACGCTCCTGCCGCCGCAGCCAGCAAGGCAATGTCCAGCTCCCTTCAAGGTCACTCACAACCTTCAAGTGACATTCTGGCGCTCGTCTCCTGTGGTTTTAACTCCTGGAGTGAAGAGATGGGGCCTCGTTGGGAGTGCTGGGGCTTGGTGCTGCCTCACAGGGTGGCAGGTTGGGAAATGTCAGCAGTAAAATAAACACGTCATTTTGTGCAGGTAAATAAATCATATAGGATTTTTGTCTGCTTGTAAATCATAGAACCACTGAATGGTTTGGATTGGAAGAGACCTTAAAGATCATCCAATTCCAACACCCTCCCATGGGCAAGGACACTTTCCACTATCCCAGGGTGCTCCCAGACCCGTCCAACCTGGCCTTGGGCACTTCCAGGGATGGGTCATCTTTCACCCCTCTGTGCCTGTATTTTACCATGCTCACCAAAAATCTTCTTAACTGTGTGTAAGGTGCCAGCCTTACATACAATAAATACATTTTAAAAATATATTTGTTACAGCTTTTCTCCCTCTTACAATCCTCCTTCTTCTTGTGCTGTTGGAATTGGCGTGGCTGTGGCAGTAGGGATGTGATTTTCTGGAGGAGATGCCTGAAATCCCTCCTTCCAACCTTTGATGCAAGGACAAGGTTCCTGAGTGCTGGCACAAGTGCCCCATCTGCGCTGGCAGGGGAAGTGTGTGTTCCTGCAGGACTGCCTGGGATTCCTGGGAGCAGTTAATGGTTCAGTGCAGCGTCACTGTTTTTGCAGGGTTCGGAGATCTCGGTGTATGCTGCAAATAACTTTCTTTGTGTCACTCTTTACAGCAGCTTTTAACACCTGCAGAAGCTGCAACGTGCTCGAGAGCTGGTGTAGAGACAATTTATGGGCTGGTGAAGCCTTCCTTGCCAGAGTGGGGAAATGGGCACGCACGGAGTGAATACTCAGGGGGAAAAAGAGGCAGGATGTTGCAAGGTGAATGCGTGACACACCTCTGTCTCCAAATACAGCCCTGCTGCTGGAGAGGGACCTCCTGGAATAGGGGATCTTTAATGTCCCTTCCAATCCAAACCAGCCTGGGATTCCAGATGTCTCTAATCACCCCCCATGTGCACATAGCTAAGGTGGTATTTTATCCTTGCCTTACCTCAGTGAAGGGATACAGGATGGGCACATTAGGGAACATTCTTTATTCCTGAGCACAGGGGGATGAAAGTTGATTCAAGCTCAAGGGCTGATCTGAAGGGAACAGTAATTACCCCCCTCAGCACAGCCCCTGATGCAGGAAAGTGCCTGTGTCTGGTGGGGGTCCAGCTGAGCCTAAGCACAGCACTGGGAAAGGGAGGATGTGGCTGGGTGTGAGCAGAGGACAAACACTGCTGAGCAAAGCCCGAGCTGGGCCCTGCTCTGGGAAGGGACCACGGCTCTGCTCAGCAGCTCAAACCTCACACATATCCCTCCCCTCCCCAAAAGGGAAATAATTGCCACATTCATTTGTGGAAGGAAATAATTACTTCATTCATGACACAAAGTCAATTTTTGTCCTGAACCAGAGGGAGCCCTGTACTGACAGAGGGAATTTCAAGGAGAGCAAAAATCAGCCTGGCATTTGTATCCTCAATTAAAGGCGAGAAGGAGCCAGCGGTGAGTTGTGGGGGCTTTTCTTTTTTGCTCTCTCCCTGTTTTTTTTTTTTTTGGTTTTGCACATCAAATCAGATAACAGCTAAAATGTTCTGGCTTCTCCAGCTCAGGATGGGGGGAGAGGAAAGGTCTCCTTTAACTTTGCTAGCCATGCTGAAATCAAAAGGTGACTGCGACAGGAGCTCTTTCCCTCCCTCATTTCATAGCAGCTGGGTGAGGACTGATGGGCAGATGGGGCAACCTCTTGGTCCTTTAGTGGGGCAGGGAGAGGCACAGGCAAGTGCTTCACACAGGTGAAATTGTTTATAGGAATTAAAAGGGAAAAGATTTTAAAAAGCACCTGGGGCCAGTGTGCTGTGGGAGATGGTGTCTGGTGTGGGTCTAAGAATGTGGCTACTGAGTGGAAAATGGGAGTCCTGGGTGAGGGGGAAAGGGCAGCTGGCATCCTGCAGCAGGAGCACAGGTGCTGTCCTAGGTAAATGACAAACTGGAGCCTTTGGAATGGCTCCTGAGCTCTGGCATGGCTCCAGCTGAGTGCCCAGCATCTCACTACAAAAGGTGTTCCATGCTCCATCTGCATCGCCCTCCGGAGTCACTCCCGTGTCACCCGCCCCCGGAGAGCTGGGGACACTGCTGGCTCACCTGGAGCAGAGGGGAGGGGATGTCTGCCTGGGCTAATTGATAGCTGCTGAATTATGTGGGAAAAGAGGCAACTGGAGGTGGTTGTTTGTGTAAATGTATCTGGTTTTCCCCATCTGCACCACCATGATTGAGGCTGGTGTCAGGGGTGATTGATCTGTGATAGAAAGTTGACAAAACATTGATGCCAGGGGGTGATGCTGCTGTTTCAGGAGGAGCCACATACATTGCACAGGGCTTTTCTTGACTGTTTAGGCACCGTTGGGTAGCCTTGAGAGGGGTGTTCAGGAGTTTATTCAGGGCAGTGTGAGCAGGGAGCCCAAGGGGGTCTGGGATGTGATACCCTTGTGTGAGGCTCAGCACTTCCCTTTGGATGGGGCTGCCCAGCTCAGCCAGCAGCACAGGGAATGCCACGGAATCACAGAATGGTTTGGCTCAGAAGGGCCTCACAGACCATCTACTTCCAACCCAAATATCCTCAAGGCCCTCCATATGGCGAACTTTTCCTGCCTCCGAAACCAAGTGCAGAATGTAAAGCTCCATCTTCCTGCCTGCATCCCTCAGAGCACTCCCAGCCTGTGTTTCTCCTGGGCACTGGCTAAATGCACTTCCTGAGCCTCACATACTTGAGCACAGCACTGTCAGAAGGATGGAGAACAGGTCTGCAAAGCTGTTTTTTCTCCTCCAGGTTGACTTTTAAGCATCAGCACCTGGCTTCAGCAGGGAAGTTGTCCTTGTTCGAGGGATCTGAACTGGAGGTTTGGGACCAGGCTGGGAACAGGCAGCCCAATCCATGAGCATTTGCACCACGGGGGAAGCTGGGAGCAGCTCACAGCCTGGTGAGTGGAAAAGTCCTGCTGGCTTGTAGCTATTTTGAGGTAAAGCATTAATTGAGGACCAGGGGGAAAACAATAAAGCCATCCCCGAAATAGAAGCTGTCAAAATGTCGTTGCTAGGAGTGAAGCTGAGCCCAAATTATAGTATTTTCTTCCTGTTGCAGAGCTTCAAAGCAGCTGTAAGGGGGCCCAGGTTTGGGGGTTTCTTTGCTCCCTCCAAACCCAAACTTCCCAAAGATGTCCTCTGTGCCCAGATCTGGTGCCGGGCACACGTTAGGGCTGATGCTTTTCCCTGACATTTAGAAGATGCCTGCCCTTCAGGACCCTTTGCATTTGCTGCTCCAAAGATTTGCTTGTTTATTTTGGAAATTAGCAGCGTTCAAGCTTTTTTTTTGAGAAAGCCTCTAAGTAAAAGGGTTTTTTTCACATGGAGGGAGGATTGCCTGCAGGATGGAGGTTCGGCAGGCTTTTCCTTCCAGGATGGGGAGAGAGAGAGGAGGGGTTTTTACGGAGTAGTTTTGATGTTCATGTACAAAAGCAGTGTTAGTGTAGCACTGGGTGTGTGGTTCTGGGAGCAGGACCTCCTGCTGCATCAATCCTGGAGCCCCAGCCTGGGGCTGGCGCCTGGGAAGGGTCAGCATGCCAACAGGACTGACTTTTCCCTGCAGCCCCAAGTGGGAGCAGGCTGGTTTCTGCTTCTCCCACCCCACCTTGCCTCTCCATAAACAGCATTTCATCCCAAGAAGCAGGATGAACACTAATGAGGGGAGAAAGGGAGGAAAAAGCCTTCTCTGCTTTCTGTCCCACCCCCAACTGGGCACGTGTGGTGGCCCGTGAGGGCTGCTGGTGTCAGAGCCCCTCCTGCAGAGTCCTTTTGGGTTGTTCCCATGCCACATTTTCCAAGGACCCCTCAGGAAAAGCATTTTCCTTCCACCAATATTAACTCACAGCACTTGCCATCTTTTTTTTCCCCCATGCAGAAAGCTGCAAATCGAGACCCCGAGGCGCCCGTGTGGCACCAAGACAACTCTGGTATCTCTCTTTTAAAGATATATTTTCCATTTTGCAGTGTTCAAACACCATCTGCTGTTTTGCACGGCGGCGCTTTCACAGGAGGGGAGCGTTTTTAGGTGTAAATTGTTCTTTAAAGTACAGTGCTGGAGGCTGGATAGGCTGGAAAAACCCTACAGAAAGTACCACAGCCCTGGTCTGTAATGGGCACCCTCACTGTGGGGGGTGGGGAGGAATTGTTTTCTATGAGGTGAGGCTCTGGCTCAGGGTGCCCAGAGAAGCTGTGGCTGCCCCTGGATCCCTGGAAGTGTCCAAGGCCAGGTTGGACAGGGCTTGGAGCACCCTGGGGCAGTGGAAAGTGTCCCTGCCCAAGGCTGGAGGTTTGGAATGACTTTTTAAGGTCCCTTGCAACCCAAACCTTGTAGGATTCTATGAATCAAGGCCAGCATCACCCCAAAAAGACCCCTTGGGCTCATAATAATTAACTGACAATGCTGTCTGTGCCATGTAACTTTTGGAAGACCAGGGTTATTCAGAGCAGCAAGGCTTCATTTCAGAGGGGTACTCCTGACAAAAACCAGGATAATGATACCATCCTTCAGTTAATCCTCTGTCTCTCTTTCAAGGCAAGTAAAGCAACAGCAAATAAGTGGTGAAGAAACTTAGTCCCTGATCTGCAGCACTTCAACCAAATACGATTAAAATAATTGCAGCAGCCGGGTGGCTGCTCTCCCGTTCCCTGTTCCAGTGTCCCTGGGATGTGATGACTGCAGCCTTGCACTATGCCAGCATTAATTGGGTGTCTCATTGCCAGCTATCACCTTATTTATTTTAGGAGATGTAATTTATGTCGGGCCAGGTGTGCCAAGTGGCCCAATTGCACCAAGGTCAGGGAGTGGCTCCTGTGAAAAGCGTGAGAGTCGGAGCCCGGCGGTGCAGCAGCCTCCTGCCCAGCCTCTCCAGGAGGATGCTCCTGAATCCCTGCGTGGTTCAGGCTCAGGCACGCTCCACAGACCATCCCCAGCCAAGTACAGGGAAGCAAACGATGATTTTCACATGTGATCTTGATTTTTTTCTCCCATTTTTCTATTTCGTCTTCTCTTTTTTTTTTTTTTCCTGCTGTTCCAGGTTCTTGTTGGCAACAACAGCCGTTGTGTTTTGACGAGTTAATAAACATCTCCCCCAGGAGCGAGGGAGCTCCAGCATGCTCTGCTTCACCCGTGTTTTACGTCTGACTAACAGAGTTTGCCAAGCAAGAGGTGTTTTTCTAATCTGAGAACTCGGTGGCTCACGTTTCCCACCTCTCCCTGGAGCTGCTGCGCTTCCCTGCTGATACCATGATGCTTCTGCTATCTCCTGGAGGGCAACCCACCACTGCAGCCCCCCCTCTCCTTTCTGCCACCCCAATCCCAAGTTATCACTTGGATCCCGCGCCTTGGAGCCATTTATCAGCCTTGGAAGTTGAGATACCAGTGTTGATCGTGCTCTGGGACCCGTGCGCTGCCACGGCACAGGATTCCTGTGCTGACAGCATTCCCTTCACTGCTGGAAGGGCCACCAAAACCACCACCCACTGCTGCAATGAGCTGCTGCTGAGGGCTAGGGCTCTGCACTGCTGACACACCTTGCCTTGCTCCTCCCAAGCACCTCCACCATTGCTCCACTAACACAGAGCCCCACAACGTGTGGGTTTTGGCAGCCTCGCACACCAAAACCCAAGACTCCTTCATCATTTTCAGACCAGCATCTGAGTAAGGCCTTGGACCTGAAGATGGACGCTGCTCCAGAACCTGCTGTTACTAGGATGCCCCTCAGGGCTGCATCCACCTGGAGGTGGCTGCTGCCTTCGTGCCTTTTGGCAAGAAGAAACGAGTCCTTGGAAGTGGCACGAGGCAGCCCCGGGAAGGCGGCGCGTGGTCCGCGGAGCCAAATTGCCAGTTTCGACTTGTAGAACATTATTGCTCGTGAATTATGGATGGCTATTGCACCTCCTGGATGATAAATTATTGAGTTGACACGCTGGATGGAGAGCGAGGAGCAGGGGCCGTGCTTATGGCAGGCAGGTCTGGAATGTGGTGTCTCCACAGGGAGTGGGGGATGTTTTTCCCCCTTTCCTTCCTGAGCAAGAGCATCTTGGCCTGAAGATGTGGAAACAGCAGAGCCATGCTCACCTTGTCTCACCCAGCCAGCTGTGAGGGCAGACCCAGCCAAAAATCCCTGGTGAGGGATCCTGGAGAATCCCTGCACTGGAACGTGGACAGAAACTCCAGGGTCCTTTCTCTGCCTGTCCTGTAGCATCACCATGGACACTTCTGAGCCCAATAACCTCTCCTTGCCCTCAGGGGGATGTGGGGCATGGTTTATTGAGGTGATTAGATGCTATTTGTCTCCCAGGCTGTGCTGGTCCAGCACTCCTGGCCAGGCACAGCAGGTCTGCTGAGCCCCTTGTTGGACACGTGCTGCCGGCAGCCTTGGGCTTTAGGGACTCCCTGAGGTGGCTGTTCCATCATGTTTAACAGACCTTGACAGACCCGTGTGCCCCGTGAGTTTGCCTAAATGCTTTCTGGGGGCCACTTAGGCTGTAGGTCTCCATAGCACCCTGTGGCAATGAGTTCTGTAATTTAATCATGGGTGGCGTGGAAAAAGCGCCGTCTTTTGTTTGTCCCTAAATCTGCTGCCCGATAACTCAATTTGGACACTCCTAGTTCCTATCTTGGAAGAAATGGGGAATTATCACTGGCTCTGCACCTGCTCCACAGCACCGGTGCTTTTATACTGCCCTGCTGTGGTTTTCTTTCCCTCTCCCTTATTCATCCCTCCTGGCAATTTCCAGCTCTGCTTCACACGAAGGATGGAGATGGGAAGGTCCCTGCTGTGCTGATGTCCCTTCTGCCCCACTCTCTTCTCTTCCAGATGCTGGGGAGGCACCACTGACTCTGGACCAGGTGCTGATAACTCCCCCAATGAACACCCCCAAGGCATTTCCTGGTGGTTTGGGGTGCTCATTCCTCCCCATTGGTTCCCTGTGTGAACATGTGGAGCTGTTCCCAGCCAGCCAGCACAGCCCTGACATGGGAAAGGTTCCTGACGTGGGTTATGGCCACCTTGGGAACCTGTGTCTCCTAACCAGGCTTTCCTGGCCCCAGGGGAGCAGCTTTCACCTCCAGCCTCCTGTGGGACACAGATGCTGTGAAGCACCATCCAAGGTGGAGGAGAGAGGTGACACCAGCGTCCAAGATGACACAGTGGGGGTTGTGTCTGCCTCTCCCCATGCCCAGCAGGATTTCCACTGGATCTCAAGCAGAAGCCAAGGAGACTCTGGAGTCGGGAGAAAGTGAAGCGCTTTCCCTAATCGAATCACACGCCAGTGTCACTTGTAAAGCTCTGCAAAGCAGAAAGGACTTGGGAGCCACTGAACCACAAAACGCTGCTCCCTCCCCAGTGCCTCTGTGGAGATCCTGCCTCTCTTCTCCATCTCTTGCCCAGGAGTTCAGTCTGGGAGGACTCAGAGATCTCACCTTGTTCCCACACCTTCTGCAAGCCAGGTATCCCATGGGCTGAAGGATTTGGGGATATGTAAATGGTGTTTCCATCATCTTGGTCTTCATCTTGGGTGTTCTGCCCTCTCTGGTCATGTAGGGACAGGGAGGGCCCCCTGGGCATTAATGATGTCCTGCTAATCAAGGGAGTCTTCTCCATCCTCAGCTTCCATGAAGGTGCTGCATCTTCTCCTGAGCCTTGCTCAGCTCCCTCAGGAGCCCCCAAGCATGGAATGTGCCTCCCTGTTTGGAGCTGAGGGGCAGGACAGTCCCTTGTCTTCACCTCCTTGCTCTGAGCTTAAAGGGGTAACCTGGGGAGCCCCAGAGTGGGGTGGGGGAGCCCATGCAGAAGGAAGGAAGGGAGGGTGCTGGCTGTTTCACCCTCAGAGAGCATGGGAGAAAATCAGCAGGGAATCAGAGAATCATGGAATGGTTTGGGTTGGAAGGGACTATAAGGATCACCTTGATCTAACCCCCTACTGTGGGCAGGGACACCTCCCACTGGACCAGGTGGCTCCAAGCCCCACCCAACCTGGCCTTGGACACTCTCAGGGATGGAGCAGCCACAGCTTCTTTGGGCACCCTGTGTCAGAGCCTCTCCACCCTCACAGGGAAGAGTTTCTATCTTACATCTTCTCTAAATCTCCCCTCTTTTAGTTTCAAACAGTTCCCCCACGTCCTATCACTACCAGGGAAGCAGGCCCATGGCAAACCAAGGGGACATTCTGGCTCCACCCAGGTGATGCAGGTGTCCCCCAGCAAGAACCTACCTGTCAAAATACACTGGTCCACCTGCTTGCAGGAAAACCTGCTCTGTCCTCCTCCAACCCTTTTTCCGCCCTGACTCTCCCTGCGTTTTGTAGAGAAGCAAATTCCCTGTCCTTTTCAGGCAGCATCCAGGACTTCTCCGTGGCAGTAACAGCATCCGTGCAGCAGGTCTGTCAGCAGGAATTTCTGCAGCCTCCTTTGCTGCTCCCAAAGCTCTCAGGTGAGGAAATTGTCAGTAGTAAGGGAAAAAAAATGAAACTAACAACTGCTAACTCGGTGTTTACTTTGTGCCTGGTAACAACAAGCTCCCTGTTAAAATCCCCTCTTTACAAAAAGCAGAGGGATTTCAGCCCAGCTGGATTGCCGGAGGAGGGAAGAGGATTTTTGCGGGGCAAGAGAAGATGTGGGAGGGTGAGCTGGCGGGGAGGCTAATGCCAGGGCATGCAGGCAGCAGCATCCCAGGGAAATCAGACCTCTCTGCAAGGTTTTCTGTGCTGGGGAAGCCCTTCCCAGTGCATTGACTGCACGTTATCAGTAGCTTTGCTGCGTATCCCCTCTTTTTCCCCTGTGTGCTGGTCTTCGGACGGTCTCTCCTTCCTAATGCCTAATGAGGTTGGCAGGACTGTTTGTCCCGATAGCACAGCTATGGATAATGCCATGCAAATTGCCTTCAAGACCTCTGGACCCCAAATAAAAAAAACACCTCTGGCTACCCCTGGCTGCAGCCTTTCCAGCCAACCACGGCTGCATATAATGTCTGAGGGCTTAAAAGAACAAGCTCTTTAAAAAAATAATTTGTCCTTCTTCCCACTGATTTATTTTTTTTTTCTATCGTAAAGATGTCTCAATAACTTGGTGCCAGCAAGACCAGCCTTATCCCAGATCACTGAGATATTTAGTGAGGAGCAAGGTCCAAAAGGAAAGAAATCAACAGAGGATGTTTCAGCCCACCTAAGGTCTGCTCTGCCTCCGAAGTTTGGGTGGGAAAAGAAACCCACCCCTCCCATGACGATGCGGTCAGAGTGACCTTGAATCCCAAACAAGTGAGTCTTTGTCTCACCTCCTGATTAAGCTTTGGGAGTTTCCTCTGTTTATTATTCATCTGATTGCCATCTTTTTTAACGCTTTCATGCACCTCCTTCCTGCTGGCTATGCCGGGGACCCGAATGTCCAGCCCGGCCAGGTCCCTGCTCAGGTGCCGTGTGTGTCAGCAGTGGGATGTGCTGGTCCTGCTGCACCCCTGAGCCGGGAGCAGAATGCCAACCACCCCAGGTGCCAGGGACCCTTTCCCATGTGCCATCTGCTTCTCCTTGGCTGCATCCAGCCCCTCTGGGGCCTGCCCATCTAGCTGAGCCCGGCACAACTCCTCACACCTCGGATGAGCTGCTGGGAGCGGTCCCACTGCGCCAGGAATTTGATTGACACGTTCATGCCTGGCCATTAGGGGGAAAACGAGGGCTAGTACGTAAACACCTGGGAGGAAAAACAGCCCTTTGCCTTAATGATAGTTTGTCATGTCATATTTTTCTCAAATTGCGCAATAGGGGTAAGTGAACCCTTCATTTGCATCGCTTTAATTCGTATTTTGAATACCAGACTGCCTTAGACGCTGCCCGGTTTAACCCACCCGCTCTCGCTCGTTTCTACAAAAAGCACACTCTGCTTCCCAAAGTAGGCACTTTGAAATTGCACTCATGTGGCATGATCCAGCTGGAAAACACCCTTTTGTCCTGGTTTATTTTCCCAGAGCTCTTACCCCCAGTGCCAGCACCGCTGGGTTTGCATCAGGTGCATCCCTTCTCCTCGCTGCCCAACCAGGCTCTTCCCTCACAGCTTAGCTCCCTCGACAGCAACTGGAAATGAGATTTTTTTTTTTCCCCTGCTCTTCAGCCTTTTCCGGCACGTCCCACTGCTCTGTAAATACCGGCTGAAGTGCAGCCGAGTGTGGGATGCTCGAGGTAGCACTCAAGGCAGCTGCACCACCACTGATGTGCAGGTGGCCCAAGCAGCGTGCCACGAGTTTTTCCTGGTTTTTGGGGGTGCCTCTGGCTGAGGGAGAGGGTGGAAGAAGCAACCTGCGCAGGGGCAAGAGCTTGTGACAGCTCTGGAAGGTTCCCAAAGGTGGATTTTCATTTTTGGCCGACGGCTTACATGCAACATCCCGATGGAGCAGCACATCCCGTCGGGGTTTGCAGTGCGCTCCGAAGGCCAGGGCCAGGCTGAGCCCTGGGAGCCAGCCCGTGGCCGGAGCAGCTCGCTGAGCCCGGAGAGCTCCGGCGCCAAAGCCACGGCCCCGGTTGCAGCGGGCTGGCGGCGAGGCACAGCCTGTAATTACCGCCTGCCGGCCAGGGCGCCTTCGCCCCCACTGCCCTACCCCGAGGAACTGAGCAGCTGCCAGCAATTAAAAGTAGTTAGCAGTTCCCATGCTATTTTAACCATTTCTAGGCAGCTATGGCTGCCCCTTCTTCCTCGGTGGGAAAGAGTAGATCTTGTTGGCACTCTGCACAGAAACCGCTGCAGCACGTGGCTTTGCTGAATCTGAGGGTCTCCCTCCCCCCCAGAAAGTATTGCTGAGTCCTTTTGCCCCCCACTCCTTCCTCCACTGAGCCAGGGTGGGGTTTAAACCCGTTCTGAGGAGGGACTCACCGGCTGGAAAATTGCAGCCCCACCAAAGCTTGAAAACCTGTGAGTTTGTTTACAATTCTTTACAAGGAGGGAGATATGGGCACATCGTGAAATGGTTTGGGTTGGAAGAGACCTTAAAGATCATTTAGTTGCAAACCGCTGCCATGGGCAGGGACACCTTCCACCATCTCAGGCTGCTCCAAGCCCTGTCCAGCCTGGCCTTGGAGATTTCCAGGGATCCGGGGACAGCCACAGCTTTTCTGGGCACCCTGTGCCAGGGTCTCATCACCCTCACAGGAAAAAATTTCCTTCTAACATCTCCTCTAAATCTCTCCTCTTGCAGCTGAAAACCATTCCCCCCTGTCCTTGTACTATCTGCCCCAGTAAAAAGTCCCTCTCCATCCTTTTTATTAGCCCCCTTTAAAACTAAAAGGCCACATATCAAGAAGCAGTTGCAGGATACATCTCTCAGTGTGTGAATTTTATCTTTTATTACTTGTGTGCGTCTGCATCTGTTATTTTTATGCTCTTGCAGGTACATCCTGCAGCCTGGATTTTAATG
>VWZP01006149.1:1220376-1294930 GCA_013396995.1 Dicaeum eximium | reverse complement strand
AGTAGTAAAAGGATGGAGAGAGACTTTTAAAAGGAGCATGTAGTAACAGGACAAGAAGGAATGGCTTCAAACTGAAACAGAGCAGGGTTAGATGGGGATATTACAAAGGAATTGTTCCCTGTGAGGGTGGGCAGGCCCTGACACAGGCTGCCCAGAGAAGCTGTGGCTGCCCCTGGATCCCAGGCAGTGTCCAAGGCCGGGCTGGCCGGGGCTTGGATCACCGCGGTCAGGTGAAAGGTGTCCCTGCCCACGGCAGGAGATGATCTTGCAGTCCCTTCCAACGCAGCCCGTTCCCCGGCGCAGTGACAAGAGCGCAGCAGGACGCTGCTTTCACGCGTTGAAGAATTTCGGGTGGCCCCGCTGCGCTGGCGTTGCGCGGCTCCCCCTGGTGCCCGCCGGCCCCGCTGCACAGCGGCTCCCCATCCATCCCCCGGGATGCGCGCCCGCTCCCGCCTGGGCCGGGGCTGAGCCGGGCGGGGCGCGGCTGAGCCCGGGCGCAGCTNCTCCTCCTCTCCTTCTTCCTCCCCGCGCTGCTGCTCCGCCGGGCGCTGGCCGCCGCAGGTAAGGAGGGCACAAGTTTGGGGGGCGAAGGGGTGGGCAGCATCCCTCCAGAAAAGTTCACTGCGGTTGAGGTGCCCGGCCTCGGGACGCCGAGTTGGTGTTCGGTTTTTTGCTTCTTTCTTTAATATAGACGGGACCTCGGGACGCCGAGTTGGTGTTCGGTTTTTTGCTTCTTTCTTTAATATAGACGGGACCTCGGGACGCCGAGTTGGTGTTCGGTTTTTTGCTTCTTTCTTTAATATAGAGGTTGAGGGGTTGGCGGCGGGGATGATCCCGGGAGGATGATGCTCGCGGGGGATGCGGGCTGGCAGCGCCCTCCGCGCCCGGGGGATGCTCCGGGCCGGGGCTGGGATGATGTTCTGGGTGGGTGGGGGTTAGAAGCGCTCCCCGCTGCGGGGGGATGCTCCGCAGGGATACGGGCTGGCAGCGCTCCCCGCTCCGAGGGGATGCTCCGGAGGATGCGAGCTGCCAGCGCCGCTCCCTGCCCGCTCGCCGTGCCGCTTCCTTATATTTCTCTCTGTGTGTATATTTTTTTTTTTTTATTTTTTTTTTTCGTTGGCAAAAGCAAAACAAACCCAGCCCTGTTTGTAGTAGCGCCAGCTGTGATTCCCCGGCAGGTCAAATAAGTAACTATTCAGCCTGGATTTTTAAATTTTTTTTTTCTTTTTAATGATTATTATTAAACCTGCATTTTCATAAGCTGAGCGACTGATGGCCGGGCAGCCGAGTGGTCTTGTCCTTTGGCTGTTCAAAGTTTCCTGTGCGTAGCCCAATCTTGTGATTGAGATGCACTTAAATCCAGCCCTTCCGTTAGTAATCGCTGCCACAGACAAGGAACAGAGGCACATCTCTCCTGCTGCCCTCTCTCGTTAGGACTCCTGTGATCAAACTCAGCCTTTCCGCTGTTTATTCCCCCCCCCACACGCACTCCACAACTCATGGACATCCTCGGCACCTCAGGACTTTGTCCTTTGTCATCCTCCGCCGGTGGCAAAGCAGAGCCGCCCGTGTTTATTCTCCGGGTATATAAAGATGTGCTCGAGTGCAGAGCTCGGAAGGGGAGCCCTGTAAAGTTGGATGGCTTTTTGGAGGCTGGGAGAGACCATAACCGTGTTGGGCAAGGTCGTTATCCCGGCGGGAATTCGGAATCTGTCGCTCGCCGCGGCTCCCGGCGAGGGTTTGAGGACGCGTCGCGAAGCACAGATCGGTCTTGTTAAGGAGTTGAAAGCGTCTCCTGATGAGCTGATTTTCTAGGAAAATGAACCAAGCCTTCTTTTCTGAAGCGTAATTAAGGTGACGAGGAATTTTAGGGAGGGAGTCTAATTAGATTAATATTTTTTCCGCCTCCGCCGCACAAAGATCCAGTGTATTTCGGCAAATGGGAAACAGGAATGGCACTATTGACTTATCCAGGGGCCTGCAGCAGCGTCCTCCAGCCAGAAGAAACTCTCCCTCGGTGGGAAGGGAGAGGTTTGAGAGCTGGCAACTGGTGTCCTGCTTGGCTGGGAGCGGTGCCGTAGGGATGGGCAGCGAGGGGCCCGGAGGCTCGGCACGGTGTGGGATGCCAGGGCTTTGGGAAGGCTGGATTAGCCAGGCTGGATTAGCCAGGCTCTGTGGGTTAGGGTTTAGCCATGGCCAAGCTTTCCGTGGATGCTGACAGGGGTTGGGGGGATATCACTGTGTTCGTGCCTGGCTCTGTCCTCTTGTGTTTGTGTGCACCAAGTTCATGCAGGGGTTGAAATAAAACTGGGCAGGAGGGAGGGAGGGAATGGAGAAGAAAAAAAACAAGTTAAACCTGACCCACCTGGCTCAGTTGGAGTCTGGGGAGCTCTCTCAAGGCATGCTGCTAATCTGGCATATGTACGTGTGTGTATAATAAAGTTTTTAGCTGGGG
This sequence comes from Dicaeum eximium, assembly GCA_013396995.1. Taxonomy (NCBI): domain Eukaryota; kingdom Metazoa; phylum Chordata; class Aves; order Passeriformes; family Dicaeidae; genus Dicaeum; species Dicaeum eximium. The sequence goes on along the minus strand of VWZP01006149.1, from coordinate 1,292,475 downwards.
AGCTATAATTAGTGTTTCTCCAGGAGAGTTGTGTAGAGGTGGCATGTGATGATGCAGAGGAGGGAGCTGAGATGGGTGCTTAGCCCAGGTGATCATGCACTCCCTTCCCCATCCTTGCCTGGTTTTTAGGGAGAGGCATCACCCAGAAAACAATTTTCTCTTTTAATAACAAAGAATGTACACGTTGTTTGTGCTGGGTTTTGCAGTGTGGGGGTAAAAATGTTGTTTTGGATGGGGTTCTGAAACCCAGAAAGCATCTGGTCCACTCATCCATCCCCAGGACCACTGCTGGGGAATGCTCACCCAGCTTCCAGTGTGTCCCCCCTCCCTGAGCCTGGGGCTTTACCTTCCAGGCTGCTCTCCAGGCTTTATCCTGCTCCTGTGGGTAGGAAAACAACTTGGTGTGAGGATTTGCAGCTTGCTCGAGGGTCTTTCCCTGCAGGGCTGTACAGAGGCTGTAGAAAGGTGGCTGAAATCCAGAGGGTGATGCTGGAGGTGGGGGCTCGGCTGACAAAGGTGTTCACGGACAGCATGACACTGCCATCCTGGTGAAGGAGCATCCTTCCATCCTTCTGCCTTAGAACCAGCAGGAAAACACCCAGGGACAGGGGATGTAGGGGGGAGAGCAGCACTGCTGTCCCCTAGCAGCATGAGGACATGGGTGGCAGGAGGCTGCCTGCCTGCTGCTGCCATCCTGAGCAGATGGCTGGGGAAAAGAGGCTCCAGGACCTGTTGCCTGTCAAATCCTGCCCTTTGGAAGTGGAGGCTTGAGGACAGGGGCATGTGGAAGGATCTGCTTGGGGGTTTTTTGTCTCCTTCTTCAGCTGCTTCGTTGCGGAGCCCTCTCGGTGCTCTCTGTAGCAGCAGAGCGAAATACTGGAACAACAACAAAACCAGGAGAGAAATGGAAAAACACTACTTTAGAGGGGGCAGAATCGCTTGGAAATGGTAGTTGTGGGGGGCAGGGAGGAAATCCAGCTTGCATTTTCTCTGCTTAGAAAGCAAAAGCTGACCCTGTAAGAAGCTCGAAGGGTTCAGCTGTGCCCTTCATCTCTGTACAGTCCCCTGGGTCCCTTTGGTACTGTGGATGCTGGTTCCCTTTCCATCCCTGTCCTAGTCAAACAGAAATTATATATATAAAAAACAGATCTGTATTTTGGGTTAGTTAAGTGAGCCAAGATGCTGCAAGGAGCTCTGTTTTCCTTCCATTTCTAGCAGTGGCATCCCCACGGCTTTCTCCCTCCCAGCATGTTTGTGGCCAGTGGGATAATCCTGGCAGCCCTGTGGGGTTTTGGGAGAGTCCTGAGCTGGGCTTTGCTGGGCAAAGCCAGGCTGGCAGGCTAGTGCCAGGCCAGGAATGCTGTGAGGTGAGGACAGAAGAGGCTGTGTGGAGTCTGAGGAGTTCATTACAGCAGATGTTGGTGCCATAAAGCCACAGGTTCCTGCTGTTTCCTGTTCATTTATATCTACCCAGCTTTAGCAATGCTAATGCGAGTGAAAACATTTGCTGGACCAAGGTAGGGGGGTTGGGGGGGCGATAAATCATCAGCCCATTGTCTCTGCTCCCTCCTGCCATCCCACCTGTGTGTCTCACCATGGAAAGGGGGGATGAACAGGGGTGCGAGGGATGCCTGAGCCGCTCAGTGGCTGCCATCAGCTCCTCCATGGCATTTGGAGGCCCACTGGCTCCAGTTTTGGTTTTCCATAATCCGCAAAGCTGTAATTTGCTGTAATCAGTTGTATTGTGCAAGCCACCCCTGCCTGTGAGTCAGAGCATGGTGGCACCAAGCTGACACAGCCCTGGCCCTTGGGATGCTGGGCTCTGTGCAGGGGATCTGTGTCTGCTGCCTTGTCCCTCCTGGAAGTGTTTGAGGCCAGGTTGGATAGGGGCTGCTCCAGCGGAAGCTGTCCCTGCCTGTGGCAGTGGGGCAGGAACGAGATGAACTTTAAGGTCCCTTCCAACCCAAGCCAGTCTGTGACTCCTTCTGTTCACCTCGGGCTGAAGGGAGCCTGGGTCATCCTTCCCTGGCTCTGCCGGAGCTCTGGACTTTAGGGAAGTGTCGTGTGAGCTGTGTCTCCAAAAGCAGAGCCCTTGTGGTGTCCCAGGAGCAGTGAACCAGCAGCTTACGGGTGATGTCTCTCCTGACATTAGGCTGGAGCATGGAGAAAATCCTGTGTGACCTTCGGTGGGGCTGCACTAGGGCTGGGCAGTGGGAGAGGCAGGCCAGGCCCGAGCGCTGCTCCCATGCCCGGTTTCACACCCGCCCTGCCGGGACTCCTCTCGGTGGGAGCCCGCAGGCCCCTGCCTGGCTGCAGCACCCTCCCTTACACTCCCTAAATCCTCCTCTCCCTGTCCCCGCAGCCCTGCAGGCTTGGCTGGCGCTGGGATTTTCACTGCCGAGGCAGCTCTGGAGTGCGGGCTGGCTTTCAGCTTCACTCAGAGCCCCCTGCATGGCGAGCGATGTTCGGAGGGGCCGGGCCGGGCTCTGAGGTGAGGCGGTTCTGCCCCCGCTGCGAGCACAGCGCTCGCACGGCGCAGGCCGCGGAGCCAGAAGGCAAGCGAAGCATCCCAAAGGCTCCAGCGAGTGTTATTTTTGAAGCCTCCTGGTTTTTCGGAGGCCTGACTCACGGCACAGGAATGCGCTGGGCTGGCAGCCCCAGACCTGCTCCTCAGCGAGGGGAAGAGCTGCCGTGTCTCCTCCTCCGGAGCCCGTTCCCCATCCCAAACCGCTGGGCTGGGCTGGTAGCAGCCGCATGTTTGCTGAGCTTGGATTTTTAGGGGATTTCTTTTTTTGTCCCTCTCCTATTTGCTTTTTTTTCTTTTTTTTTAAGGGGCTCAACCCCCCCGGGTTTTTTTTTTATTTTTATTGGGCTCAGCACCTCTGCTGAGGGAAAGCCCTGAGATCAAACGCCAGCCAGGCTGGGAAAGGCTGGGTGAAGCCACGCTGTAAAAGGAGGAAAGGGAAGGGAAGCAGGAATTATTTAGCACGGGGCTTGCTCCAGCGTGTCCTGCACTCTGCCTTTAATCTCCTGGGAGTCCCTCCCTGCCCAGCCCGGCCCGCTCGGGTCTCCTCTGCTCCCTCCTGCCTTGGATGGCTTCTCCCACTCTTGGGGAGGCTGTTCACAGTTTCAAAGGGCTGCCCCAGACCCACACAGGTGTGATGTACCTGGGTCAGGTTTGTAGTGAAACACCTGGGCTGTGGGGCCTGGGCCTCCTCCCCTGACTGGTGTAACTGGGGGGTTTGAAGCTGTAAGCTTTTTTTGTGATGGTTGGGGGTGTACCGTGGGGTAAGTCTGGTCAAGGGACGGTAGTGACAAGTTTGGCTCCCTGTGTTTCTGCAGGTAGCCCAGTCTTCCTCCATGGAGAAAGAAAGGGTGGGGAAAGGGAAGAAGCATAGAAGCAAAGCAAGCCCCATGTCACCACCATGCTCAGCAGCAGGCAGGGTGTCTTACAGCCTGAGAGGCAAAAAATGTATTTGTCTTGTGTGTGAACTCTGCTTCCCACCTTTCCATGGGCTTTGCCGGGCCCCTTCCCTTGCCTGCCTGGCTGGAGCATCCATGGTGGCCTCGGTGACTTCTCTCCTCGTGTTTCAGCCCCTCTCTGCTGGGGATTGATGGCCAGGCTCTCACTTGTTCAGGCACTGGGAAACATTCCCTTTTCAGCTAATTCCTTGCTGCAATGAGGAGGAATTACCAGGTCCAGAGCCTTGGGAATGGCTGTGAAGCCACGTGGGGTACGAGCATGGGGATGACAGACACGGCAGTAGCACTGGAGGCCCAAAGTTGGACTGTGACCATGGCACTTGAGTTTATCCAAGTGAAATACAAATCAGGAGCTGCATCCCACTGTCTGCCATGCATAACTTGATCTGGGTGGATGTGGCTGACATAGTCCCCCAGCGTTTAAAAATCAAATGGTTTTGAGCTATTTTTCCCCTTTGGCTTTGGTTCCTATGTTGTGTTGTTTTTTGTTGTTTTTTATACCCTGGGAGGTGAAGGGTGTGAGTTGAGACACTTACTACTTATATTACTATTTAAGAGTAATAATATACCTGGTTATACAAGAAGAAAAGTGAGCAGAGCTTTTCTGTCCTGGAATGCAAGGTCTAGGCTGTCCTTTTCTCCAGGGAAGCAAATCCCTTCAGAGAAGGAAGAAGACCCTATGGATTCGGGTCTCTCTTGGCCCCACAAGTCCATAATACCTGTGTACACACACATATAGCACAGCTGCCCTCGCTTCTCTCCCCAGTTTATTCCCACATATTTTGGGAATAACAGGAGGAGGACAAGGGCTGGTTTGTACCACAGGTGATCCCTTCCCAGCTGGAATATGCAGGGCTGCAGGCACAGGCTGTCAGCCCAGTCACTACAACCCTCATGGAGCCAGACACAAAAGTCAGATCCCGGCATCCCTCCTGCTTCCGGGGGGTCCTGCCGGTGTGGTTTCCATAAAGACCCCATGAGTAACCTTTGCTGCCCCCTAGCTCCCCTCCTTCACAAGCCTGCGCCCAGTGTGAAAGCTGAGGGATTGTTTCCCTTTGAACGAGCGTGGAAAATCTCATTTTGAGATGTTTAATGCGTGTTAGATCCATCTGCCTCCCTCTCGAGTGGGGGCCACCGCAGGAGGAGACACAAGGACATGGGAGTGTGGATGGGTGGGCCTGGGGGCTCTGTGGGAATGCTGCTGTGGGCATTGGCCAAGCATCCCTGCAGGTGGATACTACAGAATGCTAGAAAGAGCTGTCGGGAGAGAAAAAAAGCTTCCATGGAGTGGAGAAATGCTCTTGGAACTGATGTTGCTGCATGTGACATCATTTTTGGATGCTTTATCTTGTCCTAGGGATGAGTTGCAGCCCACCTTGGTGTGTTGAACCAGAGGCTGTGCAGGTGCAGGTAAAACATGTGTGAGAGGGTTTGAGTGCAGGATGGGAAATGGGGAGTGCTCCTTCCTGGAAGGCACGATGATGCTCCTCCCCACCAGGCATCCCTCCCTGTGGGAGCTGTGTGGAGGCAGACGTGGTGGCTCTTAATTGATGGGATTAAATGAGGGCACAGCTGAGGGGAGAGCAACCTCTGCACCCAGATTTTGTCCCGCTGTTGTTTTATGAGTCTTTTCTTTTGTGGAGCTGCCACTGGCATGGAAGTGACCCCTGCTTGCCCCCTTCTCGCCACATCAACAGCATTTAAACGCCTCTACCTGTCCCATTTCACCACTCAAACAAGGAGCAGTTTGGGCTGCCCACCTTTGGGTGGGCTTCTGGGTGTACCTGCACCCCCTGGAGCAGTGGCAGGATGGAGGGACAGGACATTTCCAGCCAAATCCAGGCTTCCTGGCCGGGTGGCTTGCGGAGGCGGCAGGCTATTAAAAGGGTTGTGTTGCACTGTGCAGCGTGGGAGTTTTCCTTAGGCAGGAGGTTGCAGAGCCCAGAAATTCCTCAGGACAGATTTAAGTGGGAGAAGGGACACGCCTGGCGTGCAGTGTTGCTGTCAGCAGTGTCCTCAGTGCTTTCTAGGCTGTGAGGTTTGGGGCACACCTGAGGGCATCCACAGCAGTGGCTGAAGGCACCGAGGTGAAGACTGTTTCACTGACCCTCCAGTGGACTCGCATGGTGTCTGGGAAACTGTAATTCCTCCTGACTGCTAGTTGGAGGACTGGGAGCAGTTGGGATGGAGGACAATCCCACGGCCAGCAAGGTGGTTTTCGGTCAAAGGTTGGACTCAGTGATCCTGGAGGTGTTTTTGAACTTTCGTGATTCATACCAGGACTTGGGAGGGTTTTATGGAGATGGATGAACCAAAGTACTTCCACTGGGTTGATGGACTCTGCCTCCCTGCCATCTTCAGGGGGTGTGGTTGTCCCTCTTGTGGTCTGTGAGCAGGGGCTGCTCTCCCCCGATGAGCCATCCCCATCCTACACCATCACCCGGCTGCATTATTGGCTCCATCTGTTTGGGTTGGCTTGGAGAACAGAAGGGAGGGTGTTTTCCAGCAGCTAGAAAGTGGCTGCTATTTAAAACAACCAAAAAAAAAAAAAAAGGAAGAAAAAAAAAATGCGGTCTGCTGCTTGCTTTTCATCCATGGAGCCGAACAAGTATCCCCACCCTCACCTGGAGGGGCATCGCTGAGGGCTTTGCAGGCCCTGCAAGCGAAGGTGGTAATTAGTGCTGGTCGTGAGGGTGGATCCTGCAATGTGGCCCTGCTGTCTGCGTGGTCTGGCCTGGGGCCACTGCTGCCTTTGGGACGGCCGCTGCCCAGGTGTGGGATCCCCACACCTCCCTCCACCCCTGTTTATCCCAAACAGGCTGGGGGTGCAGCCTTTGCCTCCCCGCTGCCACGGCTGGTTTGGCAGTTGCTGGAGTGTTCCTGCACTGGAATATTACTTTTGAAGGCTTTTCTTTCCCCCTTTGACAGACGTGAAATGTAGAGACAGGCTTAAAATGAAAGCGTGGCTCCCAGAGTCCAATTACACAGCAATTAAAAGTAATCAGTGGTCTGGGTCGCTGTGCTGGAGAAGGGGTTCATGGAAGGGTTTTCTCTGCCAGCTTATCTTGGAGAAGCTTAAATGTCCTGTCTCTTCTGCTGTCTGGGCCCTGGCTGGGGGGGCATCTTCACAGAGTGGGTCAAGCGCTGCTGGAAATCTGAATTAGGCTGGGATTGAGCTGTTCCCAGTGCTCCCAGCTCCTCGCTGGGGCTGTGGCATCCCTATGCTGCTCCCTGGGGTCCCCTCTGAGTTCCATCAGTCTGTGTTTTGGGGCTGAGCATTTGGTGACGTGGTGCCGCTGCTGGGTGCACGCCTGACTTCATTGTCATTCCCGGGGCCACTTTGGGCTGGAAAGAAGAAGAGGTGGCATTTGGGGCTCCCCTGCCAGGTCCATTCGAGCGCATCCCCCAGGCCTTGCAGTTCCTCCTGTCCTCCCCCAGTCTTTAGGAGGAGATGCTGACTCAGTTGTGGAAGCAGGCTTTCCTGAAGGATGTCTGATTCCCCTTGCGCATCATTTTGGCTGCTGTTCCGCAGTCAGAGCCTTGCAAATGCCTCCTTCCGCGCTCCGGCGTCGGCACTAACGGGATTGGTTACAGGAGAGGGGATTTGGCTGTGGAGCTGCTCGGGTGACTGGGATCCTGAGTGTGATGAAGTGGGGTGTAGACTGCCAAGGGCTATAAAACTGTTTTCCTCCCCCTTTTCATTCCCTCTTTTTTTTTTTTTCCCCCATGTGTGTCTGTGCTTAATGGTTTGCTAGCAGTGAATGACTAGGTTTGGATTTAAGGACTTACAGCCTTGTGACTAATCCCTATCCCGGCTTGTGGATCCTTTGGATACCCTGATATACATACTATATATATATATGTGTGTGTGTATATATATATATATATATATAAAACCCAAGGCATCAAGGCACTTATTTCATATTTCTAAAATTTATACACCGAGATAAAAATGCTGGCTGTGCCCAAAGCTGGAAAAGCAAGATCCAAAAGCCAGGAAGAGGGTTGGGTTTTGCTTGGGCTGAACAGTGACTAACCAGAGCTGAGCTTTTAAAACAAATGCTTGGGATAAACTGGTTATGCAAACTGGGGCGAATTGGGCAGGTTCCTTTGTAGTTTATAGCAAAACCCCAGGAGTCTGGGGCGTGTTGGGGCCGGTCCTGCCGGGGATGGAAAAACCCACGCGCCGGCTTTGCAGATGGGGTCGCAGCCGACGGGGAAGGATCCTGAGGGATAAGGAGTAGGGGAAGCCCCAGGTTACTGCAGGGCCTCCTCTGTTCAGCTGAAACCTTGAGTAACACCAATCCTAAACACAGAACAGGTCAGAAATAGATGACTTTTTTTTCTTTTTGAAGTGTGGTTTTTAATACCTGCTAAGAGGAATCCATGCTGTGCTCGGCTCCAAGAAGCTGTTGGGCTTATTGGTCCTGTGCTGCTGAAAATACCCCAATTCAGAGGATTTGGGGTTTTTTTGCCTCAGACGTGGCCGGGAGGCTGGTGTGGGACACACAGGCGCGCCAGCAATGCTCGGCATGCCTTGGGAAGGCAGTCGGGCTCGCAGACCACAAGGGCTTCTGGTTTCCATCACAGCCGCCACTGTTTTGGCCAGGGGCATCCATCCATCCGTCCGTCTGTCCATCCATCCCCCAGCCCTCCCAGGCTCTGCAGGGCCCCTCTCCAGTGCGATGCTTTGAGGACACTGGGAGGAAGAAGGGGGTACGAGGGCCCTGGTGAATTTTTAACTCCGCCCAGCCCCGTGGGCTGGGAGAAGGTGATGCCTTGCTTTTTGGTAAGGCAGAGTAATGCTCCTTAAGAATCCTGTGTGCTGCTTCCCACTGGATCGGGCTTCTGGGCTGAACAAAGACTGGCTTAGGCTGCCGTAGTCATTTTGAGGGGGAAAAGCTTGGCTGCTGGATGAAGCAGAAAATGAGATGAAAACTGCCTAACGGGAAAATAAAAGATGATTTTTGCATGCGTGGAGGGGAAAAGAGGAGGTGAAGTTGCTGCTTAACCCCGAACATCCTCTGAGAACAGCTGGACTTGTTTGCAATTCCTGCATCCTAAAGGATGCTGTTTCTGGCTTTTGCAGAGGGATGAGGTTGGATGTGGGACCCCAGTGGTCCCGGGCTTGCTGGGGAAGGGAAAGCTTCCCTTGTAGAGCGACTTCTTGTTGTGCTGTTCCCCCCTGCCTTTCCCTCTCCACATCACCATGACACACTGGCTCTGTTTTCCTCAGTATTTATGGCCTGGCTGGAAGGGGATGCAGCAGATCCAGCCGGGTTGTTAATGACCCTTGCATGAAACAGCAAAGCCCACTTAGCAGTCTCGGCCGAGGGGTTTTACTGCAGCCTGGGCTCCTGCCCTCGGAGAGGGATGGGAAGGGCTGCCGGCTCCATTCCTCGTTCGGAGGGAAAAAGGGCTCGGGCTTGTGTGCCACGGGGAGGCGGGGGAAGGAGTCTGCGGAAAGTTTAAGGGGGAGAATGCAAACCATATGTTTCGCCAAGGGTCGAGTTGCAGAGCTAAAAGCAGCAGGGAAGCCAAAGGAGCCAGGATCCTGCAGCTTGGCTGAGCTTTGCATCCCGGTAGGTGTTGGGGGGAATCCAGCATGGCCTACTGAAGGATGAGTTTATAAAATAAACCCTCCCTAAAAGATGATTTGGGTGCCATGCCTGGCACTCTGCTGTCCTGTGTTTTTAGGACTGGGATCCGGGCTGTTTCCAAGCTTTGGGGTTCCTCTAAATAAGCCACAGGGATGCTGGGTTGTCCTGAGTTCCTGGTGTCTGCAAGTTTGATAGGAAGTCGAAAGGAGAAATTTTTGCCAGAAAGACACTGCCTGCAGCTCGCTGGAAACGCAAGGGTGATGTGCCCTGCACCAAGGCTGTCCTTGTGGTCTGTTTTCAGCTACAGAGAGGAAAGTCAGAGGAAAAGTGGAAAAAGTTATGTGCAGGCAGCTTGTAGAGTTGTACAGGCATCAGACCTGAGCGCTCTGAGCTGGACAAAAGTGCTTTTGAAAAGAAACCCAAAAGCAGGAGAAGCACCGAGGTCTCCCAGCAAACTTTTTGAGCTGGGAGACATCTTTTGTTCCCCAAACTAAAGGCATGGAGACAATATCTGATTCCCCAGCCGGCTCCACGGAGCTGTTTGCAACCTGTCAGCTTGGAAACCATCTGCTCACAGCCCGTGGGGACTGTGCTGTATGTGGGACACGGGCAGGGAGGCACTGCCGTGACCCCCATGGGATCTAGTCCCTCTGGACCACCTTGTTCCCTGCCCCAAGAGGAGCTCCTGTGCCTAAAACACCAAAAATCCCCACTGATTTATCTTTGGGCTTGCTGGATTATTTGTTTCTTTTTGTTGCTTGTTTGTTAAAGGGCGGGGGGGGAGGGGGTGGGGTGTGTGTTTCTTTTTTTAGCTTCATTTCCTAAAAAAATATCCAGACTTTTTTTTTTTCCTTAGCTGCCGTGCTTGTTGTACGTCTGCATCCTTCTCCCTCTGACTCAGAAGTAGATGTCTCATAATTAAGTGCCTGTCTGATTAGGAAATTAGCAATAAAGATTTTATCTAGGCTGGTCGGCCAGTGAGAGGGATCTATTAATATCCCACTAAAAAAAAAAAACAAAACATCAACAACATAACACTTGCCACCTACTATTGGGGAGCACAAATGCCATGTGGGAGGGAGTATTTGGAGCAGCAGGTCCATAGGAAAACAGGAGAAGAAATCACTTGGCATGTTGGATGTGGGGCATTGATGTCACCCACAGGGTCCAAAGGTTGGAGGAGTTCTGGGCCAGGATTATCCTGCAGCTTTGGCTCTCTGTGTTTTTGGGGAGCAGCAGTTCCTGGCCCCTCCAAAAATGGAGCAGCAAGGAGAAGGATGCTGGGGGGAAGAGCATCTTCCACTGAGATGGTTTCAGCTGCTTCTGCAGGTCCTCAGGGTGTCCCCAGGGTTTGATCTGGGCTGGTGTTTCTCCCTTGGTCAGTGCCACAATAAATCTGGCTCTTGCCTCACTGCTTTGTCCCAACCCAGCTGCCCAGGAGATGCTTTAATGCAAGAGGAGCTGAACCTGAGGGAAGACTGGGGTCACTTGGGTGGTGGAATGAGTCCTTGTCCTATTGCAGGGTCCCCTGGCTTTTAAAACATGTTATTTTTAGAGACAGGCTCTTAATGCAGTGCAGAAGAAGGCATGGAAAATCAGGAAGAGGTTCTCAAGGAGCTGGTGGAAATGAGAACCTGGAGTTCTCAGTTCTGAAAAGGAGAACCTGGAGGAAAGCTGAAGTGTGTTTTCTTCCAGCACCAGGATGTTTATTCCAGATAATGCAGAGAGATGGCATCTCTTTTAATTTAAAAAAAAGAAAAACAACCTCTATTTTGAGACTGCTGAGAAAGTGACTGCCCCTTGTGATATTTCACAGCTGAGATCATTTCTGGCTGAGTGAATCCACTCTGGAGGTTTTAGGCTCGATGTGTATGGGTGAGCTCAGAATCTGAATTTTTATGGGGGGTGGGGTAAATCTCAATCACTTTGGACCAAAAAATACAAAAAAGCTGTGAAGATGCATCAGTGAAGAGAAGACTTTGATTCACTTTTGGGGTGAACTGTGATCTGGAGCTGCTCTGCTGCGAGCGAAAACAAGGAACGAGTGTTTGCTGAGAGCACATTAGCAAAAGCTGGAAGGAATTACTCTTCTTTTCAGAAATAGGTAATGGACATCATTTTGGGAGGCACTGAATTTCACTGCTTATTCAGGACTAGATTCAGTTCATTCCCTGTGCTGCAGACTTTGGGAGCAGACATTAAGTCCAAGTCAAAGCAGGCTGCCTGTGGGAGGGACTGAGGCTCAAGGCAGGGCTTTAATTTCGGCAGCATAGCAGTGTAATAGTGTTGTTTATAAGCTTCTCTTGCCACATGAAAGCAACGTTGCATTATCCTGGTTGGCCCTAAAAGCGGGGAAGCAGCCAGAAGAGGCCTGATTACAGAGCAGCAGCTCTTTCTTCCCATCACTACAAAAGAATAGACAATAGAAACTGGGATCCGGTTTTAGCTCCAGTAATGCAATGCCCTCCTTCTGGTGGTCATGTCACATGCTGCCTGAGTAATTCCCATCCTTGTTTTGCCTGGAAAACCAGCCTTGAAGGGAGGGAAGGAGGGAGGAAGCAATGGCTCTGGCTGGATGATGCTGGGATCAGGTGCCCAGCTGTGGGTAGCCACTTGTCTCTGGCCATCTTTGAGGAAGGTGGTGGCCTTCAACATCCCTAGGAACAGCAGTGGAGCTGGTGGGCTGTTTGTTTTTGGGTCACCAGCCCTAGGAGTGGGGAGTAGTTTGGCTGGAGCCTGGGGTGCTGGAATAGGAGTTTACAAAAGCAGCTGTCCCGTTTCTGGTTGCTCATGCCATGAGCTTCCCATGCACGGATGAGGGGGGCTAAGGCATCAAAAACATGGATTTAATTTTTCTTTTCCCTCAAGAATAACTAACTTGATTATTTTAAGGTGGTTTGGAAGCAGGATGGGGGATGTTTCCAGTTTATTTTGTGTTGCTTGGCTTTCCCAGGTTGGGTGATTTGTATGGGATTTAAGAGGTGAGCGGAGAGCCAGTGATTGCTACAGGGAAAGGGGACCCCTCTGAGGCCGTGTTGTCATCTCCATCAGTGCGGGAGGTGTGGAGAAAATTCCAGTGGAGATAATTTTTTAAAGTAGCTAGAGGTCACAGCTGGCTTGCTCTGTGCTCTGGCATTCCCAAAGAAGCCGAATGGGAAAGCGGTGCAGAGAGAAACCCACAGCAGAAACCTCACAGCTCTTTGTGCCCGGAACAAAGGGTTGGTTTGGAGTTACAGGGAAGAAAAGGAGCTGTGTTTGTGGAGGGAAAGGTGTTGTAAGATGGGTATTGGGACTGGGCCATAGCAAGGGAGCCAAATGAGGCCAGAATGAGAAAATACATTGTTGAGGATGATTGAGGATGCTTGCCCTGGGGAAATCTTTCAGCAGCCTCGTGGTGCTATGGATGCTGATTTTCCCACTTCTCTGCAGCTTTGAACATGCAGGAGACAAACTGTCCCTGGACACTTGTGTGGCAGGAGGTGGGTGCCCACTGTCAGCATCATCCCCTCTCGACTGTGTGCTGGGGATGCCACCGAGCCCCACAGTGGCTGCTACTCCCCAGCCTTTGGCCTCTGTGGGTTTTTGATTCCATTTCCCCCTCCTCACTCAGTTTGCAGTTAGGGGCACTTTTGATTACACCTTTTTTACACCCAAGATCAATGGTTCAGCCTGAATATGTTATCAGAGCAGTGTCTGATAAGTTTTGTGCCTCAAAGCCCTGGGGAAGCGCTTGTTCAGGGCCACTGCAATAGCTTTTCCTCCTCTTTCCCAGCTGCCTAAAAATGGTGTGATTTTTTTAACTTACTCCTTAACTGGGCGTTATTACTTTAATCAGTGGGAAGAAAAATGCAGTGCCCAGCCAGTTGTCTGTAAAGGCTTGCAATGCCTCTTCCTGCTTTCCTAAATCCATAAATGGTTGGCAGGACATGCTGATAGGAAAGAATGAACCCCGGATTACTCGGGTGAGTTCGGACCATATGAGGAAGGTGACAAGCTGAAGGGTTTGGCTGGGTGGGTGGTGGAGCTGGTGGCTCAGTCTTGGATGTGGAGGTGATTGGGGGTGGTGGTGAAGAGGGTTTGATGTGCATGTGGAGCAGTGGAGGCACCAGGACACTGTGTTTTACAAGAGGAGGGGAATGCAGAGGCCCCAGGTAAAGTTTGGAAGACAGAAGGAGGTCCCACATGGAGCATCCATGGAAGTAGCCTCGTGTGCATTAATCCAGGAGCTGCCTGCAGCTCCCCTTTCAAGCTGTAATAGCCAGAGCCAAGAGAGTCAATCCATATCTATTTAAAGCACTTCAATAAATAAAGATACTAAATAAAATCACAGTGGCCCTGCACTCTCTCCGCGCTTCTAGGATTTCCCTTTACCACATTTGCTTCTGGATGCATCCGGAGGTGAAGAAAGGGGAGGGATGGGAAGGGTCAGGAGTCTTGGCTTGTGTGAGAGGGCTGACCTCTCAGCAGTGGTCTGGAGCCAGACACCAAGCTGGGCATCTCAGGGCGATGGCAGCGAGGATGTGCTGAGCCCCCTCATCACCCCAAGTTAGGATAGGGGAGAGGGGACACATTTCCTCAGGGATGTTTTATTAAAGGCGGTTTTCCGTGCACAGCAGAGGTTGCTGTTCTCTATGGCAGGGAGGTGACAAGTGGGAAGCTGCCTTTGCAAGTCCTGTGTAATGCTAATAGAAGTGCAGGTTGCGTTTTTGTTGTTGTTGTTTGGGGTTTTTTTTCTTCGCCGCCCCTCCCTTGCCAAAGACTAACCAGGGAACACTTGTTGGAGGATAAAATTAAAAAGCCCGTGGTGGTTTATTTTGAGGGCAGTGTGTTTGCTTTCACTTCATGCTGGAGGGAATTGCTGTGCTGCTGTCAGCAAATAAATAAAATAAGAGCTTTGTTTTAAATTAGACTTTCTTCTGGTAGCTAATTAGGCGAGCTGATACCTGCACTTGCATTACCTAGGCACCGACTGTACCCAGCATATTTGAGGCATATGGCTGCTGTCGGCAGCTTCTAAACTTCATTAGCCCCTTATTATGATTTTTTAAAATATCCCCTTAATTGGCTGCGAATTCCCTGGGGCTCTGATGGCATCAGGAGTCCTCCTGGAGCGGCTGCCCATGCAGCCCCTGGCAGGGATGGAGCCGGGCGTTGCCGTCCGGGTACCTACGGCACGGATTCACCGTGGGTGCTGCTGCGACGCTTTCCAGCCACCGAGGGCCAAGTTCTGGGCTCCTAATTGTGCAAATAAGCACTCGAAGCTCGTTTTGGGTGTTAAGAGCATCCAGCCCTCATGCCGGGGGGGGAGCTGAGGGAGCGCCAGGCTGGAGCCACGGCTCCCGTCCCACCTGGCAGCAGGCGGAGGGAGCCTGGAGCTTGGCTCTCCCTCGCTCCTCTCCTTCTCCCCGCTGGTGTTGGGTGGCTGGAAGTTCCTGTCGGTCCTGTTGGTGATGGAGAGCAGCCTCGGGCAGCTCCTGAGCCGGGGGCTGAGCACAGCCCGCCGCCCTCCTCGCCGGGGAGGAAGGCTCTGGGCTCCCGTCCTCGTCCCCCTCTCAGAGAGAGACTGCGAGGGTCCCCACGCTGAGCCCTGAAGGGCTTGGGCTGCTTTGGGAATGGCTCCCAGTCCTCACGCTGCATCTTTCCGGGCGGGAGGGAGGGAGGGAGGGAGGGAGGGAGAGCTGCCAGCCGCGGTGGGACACGGCCCTCCCGGCTGTCGCCTCGCGTCCCCCCGGGTCGTGCGTCGGGCATTCCCACCCGGGCTCCCCGCGCCCAGGCCTTGACTTTATGGGGAAATGAAGCAGAATAATTATCCCCGGGGATAATTACCGACCCTTGCGCAAGGCGGGGCGTGCTTCCGACCCCTCCGGCCGTGCCGGGAGCCGGGGCTGGGCACCGGGCCCTGCGCACCCCCCGGGGGTCCCCGGGCCCCCCGGCCCTCCCCAGCTCCTGCTCACCCAGCAGGGCCGTGGGAGGGGGCTCCTCCTCCCCCTCCTGCTCCTGCTGCCCGTCCTGGAGCTGTGCAGGGCAGCCCCCATCCCGCATTCCTTCTCGGGAGGAGATAAGGATCCAGTCTGGCGCCGGGGTTTCAATGCGCTCCCTGATTATCGGCAGGCGCCGGGCAGAGCCCCGGGCAGCGATAAGTGGGGAAGGGGAGCGGGGAGGGGGCTGCCCTGCTCTGAGCAGCACCGCTGCGCCTAGCCTCAACCCCACTTTAAAGGCTTTTGCTTTATTTTCTTTTTTTCTTTTTTTCTTTTTTTTTTTTTTGGCCTGTGCACCCAGGGCTGCTGGGGCCTCACTGCTGCCCAGCTGGGCTTGTGTGGGGATGGAGGGGGATGAGGGAAAGAGGTCTCCAGCTCAGCAGCTGGGTTCACAGAATCACTGAATGGTTCGGGTCTGAAGGGATCTTAAAGCTTAAAGGCCATGGGCAGGGACACCTTCCCCTATCCCAGGGTGCTCCAAGCCCCATCCAGCCTGGCCTTGGGCACTTCCAGGGATCCAGGGGCAGCCGCAGCTTCTCTGGGCACCCTGTGCCAGGGCCTCCCCACCCTATGGGGAAGTTAATATTTCTCCCTATTTCCCCTAATTCCTATTACCCTATTTCTCCCTAATATCCAATCTAAATCTGCTTTCTGCAGTGGGAAGCCATTCCCCTTTGTCTTGCCCCGCCATGCCCCTGTCTAAAATCTCTCTCCAGTTCTCCTGGAGCCCCTTTAGACACTGCAAGGGGCTCTGAGCTCTCCCTGGAGCCTTCTCCTCTCCAGGCTGAGCACCCCCAGCTCTCCCAGCCTGGCTCCATGCAGGGGCTCTCCAGCCCAGGGAGCAGCTCCGGGGCCTCCTCTGGCCTGGCTCCAGCAGCTCTGTGTCCTGCTCGTGCTGAAGGCCCCAGAGCTGGACACAGCAGTGCAGGTTGGGAAGGCCATCAGGGATGGTTGAGTCCCGGCATTTGGGCACAAAGGTGCCACCACCAAGAACACGGGGCTGCTTTCCTCCCCTGGAACGGAGGGACGTGCGTGTCCAACGTCACCTGCCTGCACTGTGTCACATGGGACACTGCCGTGGCTCCTTCTCACATGGCTCCCTTCTCCTGCCAGATGTTGCCCTGCACATCTGGGCCTTCCACATTCCCCACCGGTCCCTTGCAACCCTTCAGCCAAAGTCCCTTCTGGGTTTTAGGAGCTCAGGGCAGGGTCTTTATCAGCTGGGTGAGGCCTCCATGGGACAAAAGCTCTTATCATGTTCGTGTCAGGGCTGTGGCATGTCTGTGTGCAATTAAACCCCATGTGTCTCCTTTCTGCCAAGGAATCTGGAGGCGAAGGAAGAGCCTTATCTTCCTGCTGGTGGCTGGAATGCTCTTGCAGCCCAAAGGCATTTCTCTGCTGTGCTAATGCCGGGGATAAAAAAGAAAGAAACCAAATCAACAAAACCAGGGAGTTTTGTCCTCTCTGTTCACTCTTAAGCTTATAAATAACAGTGCAGCATCCTGGGGAAGGGTGGTGGGGTTTGGATTTTTTTTCCTTAAGTTTTTTTTCCTCCTCTAAGTGTAACTCTGGGCTGATATCCCAGGAATGTGATCCCTCATGCTCGTAAAAACCCAGCTTCTGGCCTCGTCCTTCCTTCCCAGGCATTAAAGAGCCAGGCCTTGAGGATGAACTGGTGGGATCTTGCATCCACTGGGATACTCCACAACATATGGGGCCTCTGGTTTCCGGTGTGAGCTCTCTGAAGCTTCCTGCATTAATATTTGATGTTTTTCCTTGGGGTGAACATTAACAAGAAGTGAGCACCACCAAAAAAGGTGCTTTTCAGTTTTAGTGGAGGGGAGAGAGAAAGAAGGAGGGGGGAAAAGCTGAAACGCAATCGTTTTTTATGGCTTTCCGGAATGGCTTGGATGTGAGTTGGACAGCATCGGGTCAGGAGCACAAGGAGTAGATAGCCCCTGATGTCCCTGCCAACTTGCATCTTTCCCTTTCAGGTCGTAAATATAAAACCACTACTTGAAAAACAGAAAGCTCGTTAAGCTGTCAGCGGGCTCCTTCTTGGAGGGTCGTAAATGTGTCTCTTAGCAGTGGCTTTTGTTCCTGTCGTGGCTGGGCTTAGGAACTGGGGCTGGAGGGAGGAGGTCACAGGAGGGAGGGAGGTCACTGCCCATGGGGGTGCTGCTGGGGGCTCTGACCCCACTAACGAGGGCTGTAACCTCCCACTGCCAGATTTGAGACTCCCCATCCATTCTCGGTCTTCCATGTGGACCTCGAGGTATGAAGGTGCTCCAATGGAGTGGGTTGGAAAGATGGGTGCTGGTGCCTTTACAAACAACTCGATGGGTGAGGGTCTTTAGGAGAAATGGGCGCTAATGTCTTCAAAATGAGTTTTATGTCTGTACTGACTTCCAGCCACAAGTTTGTTACAGAGCCCAGGCAGTTTGAACTCCTGAACTTTAGGGTAATAGGCAAATGGGTCTGCAAAGGCTACTACAGAACCCAGAACTTCCGAACTTCGGGGGAAAATGACGTGTTTGAGGGGAAAAATGTGTGGTGGGCAGTTCGGGCAGGCTGTACCTTCCTCGTACCTCAGCCAGCAGGGAAAGGAACAGGGCAACATGCGGCCAGGAGAAATCTCTGAGCACCTTTGGGTGCTGGAGTCCCCATCCCTGGAGGTGTCCAAGGAACACTGGGACGTGGCACTCGGTGCCCTGCTCTGGTGACAAGGTGAGGATGTGCCACATGTTGGACTCGATGGTCTTGGAGGTCTTTTGAATGATGCTGTGAGTGTGTTTAGGGTCGTGCTGGCAGTGACAGCTTTGGTGGCTGTCCCCTGGCGGGGCCGGGCGCCAGGGGCAGGGGCTCAGACTTCTGCCTCTGCGTCACCTCATTGATTTCATCACACACAGCTCGGCTCAGCTCCTTGCAGCTCGCTGAGACAGGTGTTAGAGATGATCCAAACAGCTGAGAGGAGGAGGAGGAGGTGGTGGGGAGAGCCTTCTCCTGGGAGATGCTCTGCAAAGGGGCAGCCAGGAGAGTTGGTTGCTGATTAGGACTGAACTAAACTCAGGTTGTTTTGGTGTGTCTTGTTGTGCTGGTGTGGTTTTCCCTTTGTCCCTGGATAGGCAAAACAACTTTGGAGATCCTTGCCATGCACTGGTGAAGAGGCTGGATGTGGGGATAGATAGAGAGGGAGGAGATGTGAAGCTGGCACCGAAATGTGACCCATGAGTGTCAGGAAGCTGCTGGTGGGTGCAGGAGTAATCCATCCTGGTGTGGAAAGGATAGCAACATTTGATGGCCAGTTTTGCTTCCAGAGGGAGATTTGCTGAGAATAAGGACCCCCATCCCTGGGATCTGGTTGTCATTTAGGGCCCCGATGTTTTTCCTCTTGCTAACACCACGTGCTGCAGACACGCAGCCGCTCCCGCATTAACATCTAATTAGCAGCAGCTAAAAAACCCTGTGCCTGAAACGGGAGGAGAAAGAAAAGGGTGAGGAATTAAAGATTCAAAAGACCTGTTAGATCATCTGGTCCTTCCTTTGGGATTGTTCCAGCAGTGTTTTGTCCAGTCTTGCTCAAAAAGTCTCCAGGGCCATTACTGGTTCCCTCAGAGGGCTGTTTCATTGTGTACTGAGAGAAACCTTCATAAATGTAAAAGCTTTATACAATTGAAGTAAAACAGATTGAGTCATTGTATTGTTCTTTGTAATCAGCTTTGCTTTTCATTAATTTCCTCCCCAAAGCCTTATTTAGGCTGGGAATTTGAAAGGAAAAGCACGTGTGAGGGATGGTGGGAACGGGCTGCCTGGC
This sequence comes from Dicaeum eximium, assembly GCA_013396995.1. Taxonomy (NCBI): domain Eukaryota; kingdom Metazoa; phylum Chordata; class Aves; order Passeriformes; family Dicaeidae; genus Dicaeum; species Dicaeum eximium. The sequence continues at coordinate 1,273,600 of VWZP01006149.1, read as the reverse complement.
TCCGGTGGGTTCCTGTGCATCACCCTCCTCTCCCTGACGGCCTGGATGTGTTCAGACACCTTCAGGAGCTGGTCTGCCCCTGAGCTGGGCCAAATTTAGCTGCGGAGATGGGAACGGGTTCGGTGTGCTCAGCACCTCTTGGAGTGGGGTCTGACTCTTCTGGGCAGCTCCTGATGCTGGAGCTTTCTAATGTAGCTGCTTTTAAAGTAATGGCACAAAAAAAAAAGGCTACAGGTAGGCATCAGCTGGTGCAGAAACGAGGAGGCAGAATGCTCCCCCTTGTGCTGCAGTGGCTTGGGGGTTGGGAGCTGTGCCCTTGGCTGCAGGGTGTGCAGTGACACAGGATGGGACGCGCAGCATCCGACGTCCCTGTCCCTGACACATCAGATGCTTTTTGCTGGTGGCGTGTTCTGGGTGAGGCTTCTTTAATTAGGTCTCCCTATCCTTCCATGTCCCAGTGTTTTTGCTTTTTTAACCTTGCCAGCCTGCTGGATAATCTTTTCCTTTAATGTGCTGTGCTTGTTTCCCTTTCCAAACACTGTCCTTCCTCTGGTATTTTAGTGGAAGGTGTCCCTGCCCTTGGCAGGGGGCTGGAATGAGATGCTCTTTAAGGTCCCCTCCAAGCCAAACCATTCTGTGATTATTTTCTTTCCTCCCTGTTTTTCTCCCTGACACCCCCATCCTCATCCCTAATTCCCTTCATTCCCCAAGTCCATCCCCTACATCGTGTCTGGGCACTTCCAAGGGGAGATGCTCCACACTCAGGCCAGCTGCCAGCGTGGCTGCAACACACCCCAAACGATGTGTCCTTGTCCTTCCTGTCCTTGTGGGACACCTGGGCCACCAGCTGTGTTGTTGGTGGCCCTCAGCAGTCCCACGTGCTGCTGCCCATGGATACACATAGGGGAATAAATGAGCAGCAGTGCCAGATGTTGTGCAGCCAGCTGCTGCTCCCTCTCCAGCATGGTCCAGCCTTGGACCAGCTTTAATCCTCCCCTCTGCAATACCCCAAGTGCTAATCCTGGGCTCTGCTAGAGCGAATGGCAGAGGAAATGCCAAGGAGACATTTTGGGGAGAACTGAGTGTGCTCTGGGGTTATCTGGTGAGCTGGGGGGATCCCAGCCTCTCCAAGGAGCTGAGGGAAGCTGGCTTGCCAGGAGTTTGGTGCAGCCCATGTAGCAGTGAAGGATCAGCAGAGTTGCTCCAGGTGTCTGAGTGTGGCTGTTTGCATTTCCTGGCTGGAAATGCAGCTGGAGTTGCAGAAGAAGTGATTCCTGCTGTGATCCAGATTGCTCCTGAGCATCGCTGCTCTTTGCATTACACCTTCCCTTGCTATCTAAGGGCTCTGTGGGGTCTCTTGCAACCCCCTTTTCTAGCCCCCAGAGCACCCCGTGGCCGTGGGTGGGTGGAGAGGGAAGCTGTGGGCCGGCAGCCACGGGGGAATTCCCCGGTGAGGAGAGCCGGGGGTGATCCTGCCAAGCCAGCTCTCCTCCCTCTCCGCCCGGCTGGAGCCTTCCCAAGCACCAGGCCCTGCAACCTCCCCAGGCTTCCCAGGTCTGTGCATGGGGCAGTGCTGGGAGGCTCTTTCACAGGGCTTTTGGAGGAGTAAGAGCAGGAGATGAGAAGCAGAAGGAAGAAAATACCTCCAGCCCCTCTGACTGCTCCGCTCGACTGATCGACTGCTCGACTGATCCCTCTCCCCTGTGGAGAAGGATGTGGGGCATCTCTTAGGGCTGGGAAAGAGTGCCCTGGTGCCAGCTGGCCAGCCTGCCTTCCTCCTGCAATGCTCAGAGCCCTGGACCAGAGGGTCCTGAAATTCTCAGGGCATCCCTTATTGTTCAGAACCTTTCTCAGGGTTTGCCTGTGGTGATCAGAGCGCTGGACCAGGGTATCCTGCACTGCTCAGGGCATCATTTATGCTCAAAGCCCTCAGGGGGTGTCCTGAGATGCTCAGAGCCCTTTTTGGGAGTGTCCTGAGATGCTCAGAGGGTGCCCTGCAATATTCAGAGCCCTGGATCAGCCTTGCACTGTTTAGGGCATCCTTAATGCTCAGAGCCCTTCTTGGAGGTTCCTGTGGGGATGCTCCGAGCCCTGTGCCAGGTTCTCCTGTGCTGCTCGGGGCATCCTTTCCCCCAGCACATTTTCCCCTTTTGGAGAAGAGGTTTTGGGGACCTCCCCTGGCTGGGACTGCAGGAGCAGGTACCCAGAGCCGTGCTGGCGGCCGGGCTTGCGGCACAGCCGGGGCCAGATGTTTCCCAGATGTTGCTCACTTCCTGTCTGGCTTCTCCGCATTTAGCTTTTTATGTACTTGTTTGTTTTGGACTACAAACAAAATAAAAAGGGTTTTTATAACCCTGTTCCCGTGGGGCTGCGAGTTCAGGATATAATCTGGAGTCTATTCACTATTGTCTCAATCCCCCCCTTGCCCTCGGTGTCGTCCCCGGGCACGCACAGACTCACACAGACTCGCACAGACTCACGCGCTGCTTTTGTTAAAATCTTGTTTTTCCCACATGACGTCTTCTCCCGACAGACCATTTTTCCTTATGACCTCTTCCAGCTCCCAGGGGAGCGCTGGGAATATCCCTGGCTAGTTTGGGATGGAGACTGGAGGAGGAAACACCATGTTTCTCAGCCCCAACCTGTTCCTTGCTGTCGCTGTATTGTTAGGAGGGCTCTCCAGAACACTTGAGAGTGGGAAGCTCATTGCACTGATGATACCCAGCATCCTGCTGGATTGCCTTTGTGAGGAATTGTAGCCACTTTGCCTCACTGAGGGTGTTTGGAGAGGGAGGGGGCAGGATGCAGAGAGTGAAACAGCCATGTAGACCACCTGAAAAAGAAAAAAGAAAGTGAAAACACTTGAAATAAATGCGTTTGTGCTTGAATCAGGTTAAAAAGGAGTCAGGAATTGTATTACAAAAGGGAATGCTGTCAGCTTAGGGGTAGAGAGCATGAAAAAAATTCTCTACAATTACTATTTTGGCGTGCCAGGAAGTTCTGGTAATCACTGTAACCAAGAGCTGTTATAAACAAAGCCATGGAGTTTTTCTCTCCAGAAAAGCTGCGGATCAGAATCTGTCCTGCTCGGTGGGGTTGTTTGGTGGATACTCCTCTCCCTGTCCCCCTGGATCTGGGGGCACCCACTGTAACACCAGCCTGGCTCAAACAAAATGAATCTGGCAGCTTCACTTTAAAATGTGTATGTTCAGCTCTTTCTGCTCTCCTCACACTTCATTTATATTTTTTTTCTGCCTGTTGGGGTTAAGGCCCCTTTTCCTCTTTTCTTTCTCCTTCGCTCTTAATTGCCTGTTAAATAATTTAAATATTTAGAACTAAAGGGCTTCAATTATCCATTAATTTACATTAGTAATTTATATACCAGGCTGAATGGATACACTGTTAGTGTAATGGGTCCCTGTGGACTGGCAGGAAGGGGGCTGCAGTGCATTTTCCTGGAAGCATGGATGTTTCCTTACACCTCCCAGCCTGCATGTCAAGCATGTGAGAGGGACCCCTGCTGTGGGGTCTGGGGTCTCATCTCCTTGGCATGAAGGTGTTTGGGTTTCAAAGGAGTGTTTGTGGGTTTTTTTTCAGTTTTAACTGTGCTTGCAGGGGGTTGGATGTGTTGCATGTTGGTGGACATCATGGAAGCATGGAATGGTTTGTATTGGAATGGACCTTCAAGGGATTTTCCAGCCCCCCTGCCACTGTCCCAGGTGGCTTCAAGCCCTATCCAACCTGGCCTGGGACATTTCCAGGGATCCAGGGGCAGCCACAGCTTCTCTGGGCAGCCTGTGCTAGGTGTCCCCAGTCTCACAGGAAACAATTCCTTCCCAATATCCCATCCAACCCTGCCCTCTGGCAGTGTCCTGGCACTCCATGCCCGTCTCCAAAGTCCCTCTCCAGTTCTCTTGGAACCGCTTCAGGCACTCCTTAGAGCCTTTCCTTCTCCAGGCTGAGCAGCCCCAGCTCTCCCAGCTTGGCTGAATACAGGACATCTCCATGAGCAGGGACAGGGTTAATTTGGGAGGTGCAGCCCAGGGCTTCAGGGCCTTCCTGAGGCTAAGCCAGTCGGCAGAGCCATCCCTGGGTGCTTTGGGAATGCCGGGAAGCAGATCCAGGCATGGGGCTTAGCCTTAGAGCCCAGTGTCCCCTGGTCAGTGACAGCTGGCCCTTCCCTCCTGTCCGCCTGCCCCAGGACTGGCATGGGGCAACACCTTTCTTCTGCTTTCAGAAAATGTCTGGGGAGAATTTGGGGGTTTTCAAATGCTTGTACACGTTTTGTTGGAAACCAAGCCAATCCCCACCAGCCCTGGGCTAGCTGGCAGTCATGGTGACAAGTCACGGTGCCGTGGCATTGCCAGCAGCCAGTCCGAGCAGGAATCCTCAGCATCCATCCCTGCGGGGGTCAGGAGTCGGGCAGCATCCAGACCGCTTGCTGCAGGGCAGGGCAGGTCAGGGGCATTCAGGGATCGTGCTCCAGGGAGGAGGAAATCGGGGCCGAGCCGCTTGGCCGGGGCTGCGGGGCCGTGCCCGCTCTGCTCCCGGAGCTCTCGCGGAGCTCTCCCCGAGCAGAGGTCGCTCAGTGGCTCTGATCCCCGCAGCACGGCCGTAGCTAAAGTGTCACAGCCTTTTTATAAGTTTCTTATATGGAAACTTGCTGGACTTTTTCCTTCCATGGGAAAGCTGACTTCTCTGCAGATTTCTGTAAAAAACAAACCTGTGTCTGTGTGTGGACTCAAGGACAACAGATGCATTCCTTTGCCTGTCTCCTGATATAGGAGATGTAGTTTTCTCTTTCTAGCCAATGATGTAGAGTTTGTAATCTCTCTGACTTTGTAAGCATTGGAGAGTCTTGCTCTGAACATGAAGGAAAGAACATGTAACTCTGAACGTGGGCACCTTAGCCCTAAAACCTTCTGAATAATGGAGTCATTCTAATAAATCATATCAGCCTTCTGATACTGGAGTCAAGGAGCCTCATTCAGCACCCAACGCAAGAACCCAGAGAAACAAACAGCTTTCCAGGCAACAGAATCATTTTAAAACAACACTAAAGCAAGCAGTGCCGATCGCTTATGGATATGCAGCCCCTGGGTGACAGCGAGGAGAAAAGTACAAGTTTGCTGTGGGCACCGGGCTTTTTCCTGCTTTTTCCATGACGTTCAGTATGGGTCATCCTTTGCCCTTGCTCCCTTGAGAACTTTCTGGATCACCTCCGGCCCCTCTCTCTGCCTGCACATCCCTTGGAGGTGCCTCTGAGCCCTGCAGGAGCCATTCCACTGCTGTGCCTGGGATGTCCTGCATCCACCAGAGCCATGCTCCGCTTTTGGGGATGCTCAGTGTGTTTGTCACTGAAACGTCTCTGAATTCAACATCCCAAACTTCATTTTGCTGGTCAGTATTGTGTATTTTTAAGGTCAATTTTTATCAGTGCCTTGGGATCTTGTAGCAGCAGCAGAGGGAGAAGAAGGTGTGGGAGGAAGTGTTGACTTGTTGGTGTGTTGGACACAGGTTGCAACATCAGTAGGAATCCTTGCAGGTGGAATCCCAACTACATAGGGTGGCACAGACCCCCAAAATTGGGGCATTTCCAGCCTGGGCACATCCAGCACCAAAGGATACCCACGCTGAGACAAAAAGGATGCTTGTGGGAGTTTGGGCCACCTGGGAGTTTAGTTTGGAGCACAGGGGCAGGAATGTGTGTGCCAAAGGACAAAGGGAGGAAAGAGAAGCTCGGTGGTGTGGAAACAGGGGCTCTGTCCAGAGAAGAAAAGGTGGAAATTCCCAACGGTGAGAAAGGAAGAAACCTGTGGCGACACGGGGTCCCATGGAATTGAAATGCCAGAGAGGGGAGGAGGGTGCCAAACAACGCTAGGAAGCTCCTGAAGGCTCCCCACCTCCCTGGAAATGGGAGCCTGAGGGGAAAAGGCTTTGTTTTTTGTGGGGATTTCCTTCCGTGGGAGCACAGGGTGTTCCTGCTCCCGCTCTGGATGGCAGCGATGCCAGGCGAGGGCAGGCACTGAGAACAGGCATCCCCCCAGAAAAACCCCAAAACCTCATGGCTTTTATCAAATCACAGCTTTTTTTCTCTGTGTTAAAGCAGGTGTGAGGTGCTGGCAGCCCAGCTGGCTGCAGGGTTTAGAGGGAAAGGAATAAAACTAATCAAGGTAATTGCTAAAATCCTTTTGCCACCGGCTGGACAGCTCTCTCTGTGCCACAAAGGGGAAGCCACGATGGGCTCGAGGTACCTGCCCTCCATCCCACCTGCTCCTGCCTTCAGGGATCAAATCCTAACACAGAAAAGGGGATGGGGAAGCCTTGTCATCTAAGCTAGTCTCACTGATGGTTTGGGGGCTTATTCTTTAATAAGGATATTGCTGAAAGAGGGGAGAGAGAGAAAAATCTTAATATTTGACATTCAGCATCAGCAGGGATTATTTTTTTTTTGCCTTAAATCTTTTTCTATCCCTGTTTCTCCCCCTCCCCCCATTTCTTCTTTCTGTTTGTCCCCGCAGTAAAACAAGAAGGGAAGAAAAGGGCAGGGAAAGGACAACGAAAAGCAAAATATTTCCAGCCTCCATTTGTGGTGGTTATTTTGTTGTTGTTGTCAGGTTTTTTTTTTTTTATCGTAGCAACAAATCTGAAAGATTAAGGGCAACTTTAAAGACTGTTTAATAGAGGGACCTTAATCAGCCTCTGCTGCGGTGTTCCTCCCCCAGCTGAATTAATGGGGAATTTGAGGCACGGAGTGGACCTTTTATGTTGGTTTGTTGTTTTTTTTTTAATGATTAAATGATACTAACGCAATGATGAAAATGATTTGGAATCAGGACAGGGTTGCTGCCAGCACCTCCCTGCGATGGGCTGGCCGGCGCTGGGGGCTCGAGGTGATGCTGGCGGGCGGCTCCGGTGGCACAGGGAGCGGGTGCCACTCCCAGCCCACGCCTGGCACCCAGAGAGCTGCGGGAGAAGGGTGGGAAAGGCGTCGGGAAAAGTAGGGCAGCAGCTGGCGAGGGGCCTGCGGAGAGGCTGGCGGGGAGCGTCCTTCCAGCTTTGGCTTCCCGGGAGGAGAGAGTGGCTGAGAGAAAGACAAAAAGGATGGGGGGAAAAGAAACCCCAAAACCCAGCACAACCCCCACCAACTTTCTGTTCCTTTTGTACTGCTGTTCCCTCTTTGCAGGCAGCTGCCTCAGCTTTTTGCTTTACCTTGTTGGCATGCCAGTGCCTCGCTCCCTTGGGGCGGGATGTGCGCAGCCACCTCCTCTGGATTTTGGGACTACCAAACCTTGTCAGCCACTTTTAGAGGGCCTGGCTGGGTTGTCCCCACCTCGATTTTAGCGTTGGGATGCTCAGAGGGTGAAACCCGCTCCCCTCTGGCCCGTGGTGCTGTGGGATGTGTGTGCCCAGGAAGGGATGCTCCCAGCTGGGATGCCCAGTAGGCAGCAGAGCATCTTCCCAAGGAGAGGGGCTGCATCCTTCTCTTCCCAAGGAGAGGGGCAGCATCCTTCTCTTCCCAAGGAGAGGGGCTGCATCCCTCTCTTCCCAAGGAGAGGGGCTGCATCCTTCTCTTCCCAAGGAGAGGGGCAGCATCCCTCTCTTCCCAAGGAGAGGGGCTGCATCCCTCTCTTCCCAAGGAGAGGGGCAGCATCCCTCTCTTCCCAAGGAGAGGGGCTGCATCCCTCTCTTCCCAAGGAGAGGGGCAGCATCCCTCTCTTCCCAAGGAGAGGGGCAGCATCCCTCTCTTCCCAAGGAGAGGGGCAGCATCCCTCTCTTCCCAAGGAGAGGGGCAGCATCCCTCTCTTCCCAAGGAGAGGGGCAGCATCCCTCTCTTCCCAAGGAGAGGGGCAGCATCCCTCTCTTCCCAAGGAGAGGGGCAGCATCCCTCTCTTCCCAAGGAGAGGGGCAGCATCCCTCTCTTCCCAAGGAGAGGGGCAGCATCCCTCTCTTCCCAAGGAGAGGGGCAGCATCCCTCTCTTCCCAAGGAGAGGGGCAGCATCCCTCTCTTCCCAAGGAGAGGGGCAGCATCCCTCTCTTCCCAAGGAGAGGGGCAGCATCCCTCTCTTCCCAAGGAGAGGGGCAGCATCCCTCTCTTCCCAAGGAGAGGGGCAGCATCCCTCTCTTCCCAAGGAGAGGGGCAGCATCCCTCTCTTCCCAAGGAGAGGGGCAGCATCCCTCTCTTCCCAAGGAGAGGGGCAGCATCCCTCTCTTCCCAAGGAGAGGGGCAGCATCCCTCTCTTCCCAAGGAGAGGGGCAGCATCCCTCTCTTCCCAGGGAGAGGGGCTGCATCTTTCTCTTCCCAAGGAGAGGGGCAGCATCCCTCTCTTCCCAAGGAGAGGGGCAGCATCCCTCTCTTCCCAAGGAGAGGGGCTGCATCCCTCTCTTCCCAAGGAGAGGGGCAGCATCCTTCTCTTCCCAAGGAGAGGGGCTGCATCCCTCTCTTCCCAAGGAGAGGGGCTGCACCCTTGTCTTCCCAAGGAGAGGGGCTGCATCCCTCTCTTCCCAAGGAGAGGGGCAGCATCCCTCTCTTCCCAAGGAGCACTGGGAGGTTCACAGCCCTGCCTGCTGCAGATGCTGCTGCTTTCAAGTCGCTTTTCGTGCCCGAAGCCGAGGCGGTCGCCTCCAGATTTGCACGTTCAGGGAAAAAAAGAAAACCCACCCACTGCAAAACAGCCTCCTGAAAGTTGCATTCTCAAGGGCAACGCTGGGGAATTTACATTTTGAAATATGTATGTAATTTGGGTGAAGGGGAAATCGCTCTCTGCAAAACTGTCGACTTTCTTTCTCCCAGAGTTAGCATTTTCTAAACTGCAGTGCTCAGTTGAACGGGAGACCCTTTTTTTTTTTTTCTTTTTCCTTCTCTGTGTTTTCCAAGAAGAGCTCACAGCTTCCAGTTGGTTTGCTGCAGTTTGAAGGATAATTAATAATTCTTTGGACTTTCTGGCATTAAGCAGGGCAACAAGTCCCTGTTTGTTCCTTGTTTTCTTCTCCCTTCTCTCTTTTCTTGTTGAAATGATTATTCTTTTCACAACAGGAGCCCGGCACATGCCGTACATGTGAATAAACAGCGTGTTACCGCCTTCTCCGCTGCTGGCGCTTGTCTTTCATGGGCCAAAGCAAATAAATAAAAAGTTCATATAATTATTATATCCATTAAAAATAACGTTGTAGCTCAGTAAACAGAACAAACTCGACAAGAGGACCGTGACAATGGAATTAAAATAGCACAAAGGGAAGTGTCTGTGCCCGTAACAAGAACCAGCGCTAGATGAAATTCGAAGATAGTTTTCCAACAAAACTGCTTCCCTGAAGGGAATGTATAAAACAGCACAAAAGAAGCCAGCACAATAGAGTGTAACAGGGATTTGCTACGTAATTCCTCCACTTTTTTTTTCCCTTTCTTTCTTTTTTTTTTTGATTTTAATTCACTTTCTTTTCTGTGGGTATTTATGGGGATCCACGCAGCTCATGGCTCTGCTAAAACCAGAAATAAGGAACAATTTACTCCAATCTGCCTGTGTCGTGTTGTAAATCCATATAATGAAAAATGAAGAGATTTGTACCATAAGGGATCTCAGCTGTTTACACTTCTCAGGAGGCTTCGCCTTTGATTATCATAATCATAAAGATAAACAAAAGAGTAGTGGCTCCATAAATACTCGGGTGTAATGCATAATCAACAAGACAAATCTCCCTCTTTCCAGCTCCCAGGACGGGAGGTGCTGCCAGAGCCTGGGTGTTTCTCCTCTGGGGATTGGGGATTGTTGGAGTTTGGGTTGGACTCTCCTGGCTGAGGCTGGCAGGGGCACAGAGATGCTGCAGTGGGGTGTGCAGGATGCTGAGGTGGGATGCACAGGGATGCTGCAGTGGGAAGCCCAAGGATGCTGAGGTGGGATGCACAGGGATGCTGCAGTGGGAAGCCCAAGGATGCTGAGGTGGGATGCCCAAGGGTGCTGTGGTGGGATGCACAGGGATGCTGCAGTGGGATTCACAGGATGCTGCAGCGGGATGTGTAGGGATGCTGTGGTGGGATGCCCTATGCGAGGGCACCCTGCCTTAGTTTGCCTCTCAGGCTGCTTTGCAGAAACCTGACCTGAGGATTTAGCTAAAAAGTTGATTTAATTTTATATTTATTTATATAAGTGAGGTGGGTTTTGCTCAATAAGGCCGTTGCATGCAGAAATATCTGTGGGGCTGCCTAGCTCCTCCTTCCCACCCTTTTCTCAGCACAGACTTTACTTTCTTTATTCCTTTCCCTGTCCCCATCCAGTCCTGGTTTAATAAAGGTATGCAGTGAGGGAGGCCAGCTGCAGGCTCTTCCTTTAGCTGGGAGAGGAGGAATCTGCTTTTTTTTTTTCTCCAAGGTATAATTAGGGCTGGCTGGGTGCACCCCCTCATTACCCATGCTGGGGAGGAATGCTCTCTAATTATGAAGTTTGTCTGTCACCGGGTGGGAGGGACAGGAGAGACTTCTAACCCTCTGGGAAAAGCCTGTCTGTCCGTCCCTCTCGGGCTGGGTGGGCTCTGGGAGCAGCTGGAGGCTGTGGGATGGAGGGATGGGGCTGGCTTGGGGCTGGATGATGCCAGGTTTGGCAGGAAGGGACTGTGAAGCTGCTGGAAAAGGGCAGCCAGTGGGGGAAAAGGAGTTGTCAGGCAAAGATGCTTGGGGGAAAGGTTAAGTGGTTCTTTTCAGGTTTAGTTATTAATAACAGTGATCAGAATGGAGAGGCCAGATGTGGATTCCAGGTGCTTTCCTGGCTGGTGGGAGCAGGAGGAGATGGGCTCCGGTTTTTGGGGGGCCAGAGAGGTAGAACAACACCTTCTGCACACCCCAGCACACCCCTGGACACAGCAGCACTCTGGGTGCTGGGTTTCTGTGGTCCTGTCCCTGCTGAATTACCAAGCTTGGGGGCACAAGGGTGGTCACCCCACGAGCATGGCATCCCCACGGGCTTTTGAGCTCAAAATCCAACCCTGCTCCAGACTGGAGGTGAGGTAGACTCATGGAATGGTTTGGGTTGGAAGGGACCCTTACAGATTGTGCACTTCCAGCCTCCACCGTGGGCAGGGACACCTTCCACCAGACCAGGCTGCTCCAAGCTCCATCCAGCCTGGCCTGACACTTCCAGGGATAGGGCAGCCAAGCTTCTCCAGGCAACCTATTCCAGGGCCTCACCACCCTCACAAGGAAGAACTTCTTCCATAAATTTGTCCTTTCACTTTGAACCCAGGTGCTGGGTACCTCTGGTTATCCTTGCCACCCCTGAAGGTTCCACACTCAGTTTTGTGGCTTCTGCTGGCAGCTTGGGGCTGTCCTGCCCCGGGAGGGAGAGGTTAATGAGGCACACTGAGTTAATGAGGCCGGGGGTTACATCAGCCAGCTGCAGCCCTGGGGACCTGTTACATTCCCTGCATCTCACATTCGTCAGCACTTCCCAGCCTGTGGCTGAGCAATCCCAGGCTTTGGAAGGCACAGGATTTTGTGGGCTCTGCGAGGAGGCAGCAGGGAGGGAGCTGGATGTAGAGCCTGCAGATCTCCCAAACCCATGCTCAGTTACACCGTGTATCTTGGCTTGTCCTCCTTTCTCCCTGCTGTGTTCCCAATGGGATGTAAGCCCAGTGGGCTGTGGCTTGGTGTGCCACTGCTCTGCCTCATGGACACTTTGTCTTTGATCCTGCCACCTGCTGCTGTCACCTCCTGAGAGATGGGGCTTCGTGTTGGGGACCCACATGGGTGTGTGGGAGGCTGAACTTGGCGGAGCAAGGGTGAGAAGGGGATGCTTGGGGAAGAGAGGATGATGTTTGGGGGAGGAAGGATGCTCAGGGAGCTTTTAGGAGGGAAAGTTTGGGTATGTGTTACCACTGGACACAAAGTCATCCCAATGGCAGGCTGCAGTGGGAAGCCCATGGGAATAGGAGAGGCCTGGACTGGTGATGCCGGTTCCCCCCGAGCTCAGGGATGGACTGGAATGTGGTGGGATGCCTCTGTGTCCCTCCAGGGCTGGCAGCAGGGATGCCCTCAGTCCTGCAGGGATTCTGGAATGGCAGGGAGCCATGCCATGGCTCCAGTGTCAAAATTCGCTGGAGTTGAAATGGCAACAGCACTAATCTCTAAATGAGCCTGTTCATACATTCTCCCTGGAGGCAATAGGAGGGGGGATTTGGGGTGAGGGGCAGCTCCTCTCCAGCCTTTCAGACACCTCCTGGAGCCAAGCTGGTGGCTGGAGCATCCCCTCCATCTCTGTCTCTGGAACCAGAGCCATTCCCATCCCTGCTGGGGGATTGAGAAGGCAGATGACTCCTCCTGGAGTGCTGGAGATAAGCTGTCATCTATTTTTTCATTTCTACAGGAGGATTTTAACCCACCTGGCAGGTTTAACTATTCCTTGCCAGGCGTTCCCAGGAGCCAATGCCTGCTCTGAGGCAGGCAGGAACGTGGGGAGGTGGAGACAGAAGGGGTTAAGTGTCCACTGCCACCGAGATTTAGCTGGAGAAACCCAGGCATCCCAGCCTAATCCCTGCATCCTTACATCCATCCCTGCCTGCCTGCTACCGGGAGGAGGGATGGTGGTGGCCATGGGTGATGGGCAGCCACTAATGCTCCTGTAATCTTCCAAATATTTGGAGGGATAACAATTGCAGGAGAGAGGATTTTAACGCTTTCCTGGGGAGGAAATGGCGTTGCTTGGCCATTGCTGCACGGGGAGTTCCTTCCTGGGCTCACCATCCCTGGTGCTGCATGTTTGGGGTGATGGAGGGGGGGTTAAGGCTGGATCTCAGCCCCGGTGCTGCTCCCTTTTTGGGGTGGGCTGGGTTTGGGGTCGTGGATCATGACAAAGTTGCAAACACTGGCGGCAAACATCTGCAAATCACCCCCCAGGGAACAGATGCTGCGGATAATCCAGCTCAGCCCCAGCAGATTAAAATGTGTGATGAGGGATGGGGAGAGGAAAAGAAGTGCCTGTTCCCCTCCTCCCTTTTCCTCTCGTTTCTCCTACTACACTCATTCCCAAGGCTTCAGGATTTGGTCCCACGGGCCGAGCTGGGAGCTGCCCCCTCTTTGTCTCTCCCTCCGCAGACACCCCGTAACACCATGCCCCAAGTAGTGTGAGACTGTGGGATGGTGACAGCCTGGGACTAACCAAAAAAACTCCAGAAGAGATCTGGGAAGCAGGCACCCACCTCCAGCAGGAAGGAGGGAAGCCGGCAGATGGGAACCCCCTGCAGACGTCTGCCAGGGAGATGATTACAGGCAGCAGAGCGCGCTCTCAAATATTTATTAGTTTGTCACTGCTGGGAGTTTTATTGCTGGTGTGATTGCAGGACTGGAAATCCCGGCTGTGCAGGGCTCCTTTCCTGCTTTCCCATGCAAAAGCATCTCCCGTGCCTGCTGTTCCTGCGGTCACTGGGCCACAGTGTCACCTGGGCTGGGACCAGAGCCGCAGCAGTCTCTGCAGGTGATGGGGTTGCACCACTGGCAAAGTGCATTTTTCTGAGGGGTTTTGCAGCTGTTGCTGGGCAGCCAGGGCACACAGCAGCAGCAGCAGTTGTTCCTGCACAAGTAGAGTGTTTCTCCCCCCACCCCACCCCCCGACTCTGTGTGGATTTTTTGGGGGCCCCCCATCAGTGTCAGCAGAGCGAGAGGTTTCCCATGCGGCGGGTGGCCGGGCGTCGGGAACGGGGATGAAAGGCTGGCTTGATGGCTTATGATAAATGTGCCCAGCATGGTTCTCCTCCCTTTTCTCATCCAAAGTCCCCGTTGTTCCTATGCCTTAATTCTTCAAAGTGTGTTCAAATAGCAGCGACCGTTTCATGCTGGAGGAAAACGCCCTGCCCAGCTGCAAATGCTTTTTCCCAGCTAATTTCTGAATGGAAAAATCACCCTCCCCCTTGATTTGCTCCCATCCATGAGTCTGGGGAATCTGTGGGGTTGGGGCTCCATGGCATGGCCCCAGTTGTGAGTCTGCCATGAAAAACCCATCATCCTTTTCCCCTGTCTCCTGTTAGAGCTTCTTTTTTGGCCCCAGATCTTTCCTGGCCGGAAACAAAAGATCTCTCAGCTGTTGTGGGTTTGCAGGATTTTAACTTTCCCAGAATGCTCCTTGCTTAAAAGGTTCAGGTGTTTTGGGTTCAAACCTTAAGCCCAGCAGGTTTTTGTAGCCACCAAAATCACATGTTGGATCTGGCTGGTGACACCATCCTATTCCCCCACCCTCATCCCCAAAGTCACTGTGCCCACATGGAGAAAAGCCTTGAAGACCCACCATTTATTTGGGCAGACCCCCTCTTGGAGCAGGGTCTGGATGGGATTTTTGGTACCACCAGGAGTGGCTCAGCCCCAAACCTTCACCATTCCTGCTGCAGATGATCCCAGTGAGTCACAAATGTGGCATTTTCATCCCCATCCGGCCACGACTCATCCCCTCCCAGATCCCAGATCTCTTGGATGACCTAAAGTCTTGTTTAGCATCACCAAAGTGGTGATGAGATGGAAGAAAACATATCCTTGGTGTTGGCTTTGGAGAAGGAACTCTCCTCCTGGCCTGTGGTTTTGGATCAGGGCCTTGTGCACTTTGGGGTGTAACCTCCGTAGGGGAAGATCCTTCCAAAAACTGGCTCTTGAGGATACCTGTGCCCATTCCCAGCTGCCAAGCTCAGGTCTGACTTTGCCACAGGGATGCAGAGAGCATCATATCAGGGAGGTTTGCACACGAGCCCGTGAGTGAAGTTTTGTTGGCTGCCTCTGTTGCCAGTTCGATTATCTCCTGCAATTCGATTATCTCCTGGCAATTCCTTTGCCAGGGAATTTAGAGCCATGGCGTAGAAGCAGTTTTTGAAATTAGCAAAAAAAACCCAACACACAACCAACAAAACAACAACCCAGTGAATGAAAAATGAAGTAGCACATTAAAAACCAGATATTTGCTGTTGTGACAGGTTAAAGGCTGCTCAGCAGGAGAGGGGAACAGGAGCAGTGGCCTGAGGTGGTCACAGGGAGCAGCGTGGGATTGTTCAGGGTGGGGGTCACACACCTTGGCATTCCCTGTCTCCCTGCCTGCCACGGGGCCTGGAAAAATTACAGGTCTTCAAATGAGATGGGGGAGGAGATAACCAGCAGCAGAGAGGTGGGGAAGAGCCAGCCAGAGAGAGAGAGAGAGAGAGAGAGAAATTAGCCCGGAGTTTAATTCATTGTTTCCAAAAGAGCAGTTAATGGATTATGACAAATGTCCTACCGCTTTCCCTTAGTGCTGTGTTAAATGGAAATGGAAAGTCAATTTTTCTAAATGGATTTTAAACGACTCACCTCGTGCATTTTTTTTTTCCCCTCACTGATTTTTGCTCAGGAGGAAGCCTGGTCATCTTGTGTTCTTGGTGCATCTGATTATATTTTTTTCTCTTCCTCCTCTTCCTCCTCATCCTCACAGCCTTGGATTCTGAGTCTGTCCGTGCAGCACCACTCCTTGCTGAGGGTGATGAAGGGAGTGGGCTCCTTTCTTTTCCCTGCCAGCTCTGGAGATGTTATCACAGGGCTGGGGATATTTACTGTTTTCCTGCACGCTGCAGTGCTTAGAGTTGAGAATCACAGCTCTGGCTGGGGGAAGAGAGGAGGAGGAAAAGCTCATAACTCCTTTGAGTGTAAAGAAAAGCCTCGAGATGTGACCTGACTGCTAGTGAGATTCCCAGGAACAACAGGTTAAGCAGCAGCATCCCTGTGCACCTGTGGGGAGGGTTTTATTGCTCTTGTGATATTTGGGGTTGATCTTAATGGGCTGGAAACAGGTCTCCTGCAGATGATGCTCAGCTTCAAGTCAGAGCATCTTCCCAAGCTGCTGCTGGGAATGAGGCACCCTGAGGCTCCCACTCTTAAGGGATAACGTTCTTGTGTGAGCACTGAGCTGCTCACCCCTTTCCAAGATTTTTCTTGGCCTGTCCTGAGCAGACATGACCTCCAGTTGGTTTTGCATTTAGATGGCTTTTGAAAGCAAACAAGCAGGACTATGGAGCTCCCCAGGGCACAGACCCGTGTTTTCTGGGATAGTGTGAATCCTCGTGGCACCTTTGGGTGATGTTCTCTGGAGGTGGCTGTGCTGGAAGCGATTGCTCACCTGCTGGGTGACGCTAAAATCCAAGTGTTGGCAGGGGGTGAGATCCCAAATGCAGCTCCAGTGAAGGTGTGGGTGTCTGACATTTGTGCTGGGGCTATGGTCAGCATTCCCAGCACAAGCCCTGCCAGCATTTTGCTCAGAGCATGCCCGTGCATTCCTCAGGGCTGGGAGGAGGAGGCTTGGGGTGGGGGACTCCAGCCCCTTTGGAGCCTCTCTGCATCCCCATCACTATCCCTGCACCTGGGTTTGTTTTGCTTTTCCCCTCGCAGTGTCCTCTAGTGAGATGAGCCAGGCTTTGGGCTCAGGGTATGGATGGGGGGTCAGTACCCGGGTGAAACAGGATTGATCCCACAGCTCTGGTTTGCTTTGCTGGTTTTTGGGGAGCCTCCAGCCCTGCATCCTGAGCTGTTGCTGGCAGCACTGTGCGCAGGGCAGGGAGGGAGCAGTGGGGACGGGGACACGGGGCAGCTCCCAACCCTGTGGGTGTCGTGGCAGGGCTGGAGTACAGCGATGTGCTGCCCGACTCCTTCCCGTCGGCGCCGGCCGAGACGCTGCCGCACTTCCTTCTGGAGCCGCAGGACGCCTACATCGTGAAGAACAAGCCCGTGGAGCTCGTGTGCCGCGCCAACCCCGCCACGCAGATCTACTTCAAGTGCAACGGCGAGTGGGTCAACCAGAACGACCACGTCACCAAGGAGAGCCTGGACGAGGTCACCGGTGAGCAAAGCCACCCCAGCATCCCTCTGCCTTCCCGTTTCTCGCTGCTTTCCTGGCTCTTTTCCCTCTTGCCACATCCACACTGTTAATGGTTCTCCTCCAGGCACACATCCCAGACCATTGGTGAAAGCATCATGATGGTGCTGTGGTCACCACACCCCCCAGAAGCTTGGGGAAGTCACCCTGCATGATTTTCACTCTTACCCTTGTGCAGGACTTGGGGCTCGTACAAGGGATTTTGAAGGCAGCATGTTTAAATCTGATTAAAAGAAAAAAAAAAAAAAAAGGCAGTGCTTTCCTCCAAAATGCCTAATCAACATGTAGGAGTCATTGCCAGGAGGGGTGGCAAAGGCTGGCAGCTTATGCAGGTTCGCAGAGGGATTAAGTGTTTAATGGGTAATGAGAGCAATTGCAGGTAGGATTTGAAATGCCAGTTGATGGCAAATGAGCTCTTTTCTGCCTCAGAGGATAAGTCAGCCTCTGGCTGCCTGGAACAGGGTGAGAAGGTGGCTTAGGCATTTTAGGGGGAGGTCTTACTCCATGGGATTGGGCTCTGCAGAGCTGTTTGGTCCGTGCCTTGAAACATCCTGGCGTGAGAACAAGATGTGGGGTTGGATATATCATGTAATCAAGTAGATTTGCTAAAATTGGGATGCTTGGCACCCATCTTTTCTGCACCAGTTTTGGTACCTGGGGCTGATCAGGAGTGGAGGAAAATGGTCACGTTTCCCCTGTAAGGTCTGTCCTCTGCAAATCCCTGCGCATGTGGCATCCAGAGGGCTTTAAATCAAGGCAGCCCTTAAAACCGCAGTGGTGTTGGCCTCGGAAGGCAGGCTGGGCTTAGAGGAGAGACTTCACCAGCCTGAAGGAGCTACCAGTATTTTGACAGAATCTCCTCTTGTCCCTATGATCTTTCCCACAGGCTTGCCCTTCCTTGGTATCTCTTGCTCTCCACCCTGTAGTAGCCATGAACTGGTCTGTGCTCAGGTGCATCCCTGAACCTGCTCTGTAAAGGGAAGATTCTTTCTTTCCTCTGCAGCTTTTTGAGCCTTTCCTCCTAAAGCTGCTTTAGCCATTCATGGGGTGTTTTTTCCTCTAGAGGAAAAATAGTCAGAGATGGCCAGGCAGGCTGTCCCTTTGCTTCTCTGGAGGCTGACAGGGGCAGGGGACACTCTGTTTCTCTCTTTCGGGGTGCATCTCCTCCTCCTAGCTCATGCAGAGGCCAGATTTGAAACCCTCCCCACTGTGGGGCAGAGTCAGTGCTGGTCAGTGACCGAGCAGCCTTTGCCAAGGGGTTTTTAATTTATTTATAACATCTGGCCACACCGGGTTGAGCCAAAGGTCTGTGTGCCCCACACGCAGCAGTGGAGGATGCTTAGGGGAAGATCATGGAACTGGGACAAGGAGGGAGCAATGGAGCTGCCCTGTCACCCTCCAAGTTTTCCACCTTCACAATCAGGGACTCCCAGCTCTGGTGGCAACATCTGAGCAGTGTGGTCCAGCCCTGAGTGGAATCCCCCCTTGTTAATTTGTCTGATTGCTGTTAGGACTCATTTCTCTGGAGCATCCTGTGGGAGGGGGTCTCATGCCTTAGTGATGTGCAATGTGGAAAGAAACACTATTTCCTAGACTCATGGAATGATTTGGGTTGGAAGGGACCTTAAAGATGATCTAGTCCAACCCCCTGCCATGGGCAAGGACACCCTCCACTAGCCCAGGTCGTTCCAACCCCCATGCAGCCTGGCCTGGAACACTCCCAAGGATGGGGCATCCATCTGAGCAACCTGTTGCTGTGGGAACTCGTTTGCTTTGGTCCAGCATCTCCCTCTCAGATTCCAGTCTGCTGTGTGCTGGCAATTTGGGAAGGAAGCAGCACACACCTCGTTCATCCAGGCTTCAAAGACGGCATTGCTGCTATCAGGGAGTGAACTGACAGTGCCTGCAGGTGATGCCACGCATGTAAAAGCTGATGGTGTGGGCATCTCTGCCTGGCAGCCTGCCTAAGGAAAATGGAGCTGGAACCAAAGTGGTTTAACATGCTAAAAAATCTGCATTTGCAGTGCCCGGCATTGTTCGGGAAAGCTGCCACAAAGGGCATGGGGGAGAGCTGGGCACAAAGGCACGGTTAACATGGTTAGTTTTAAGTGTCCTTGGCTAAAAGCTTGGGGAAAGGGACCTTTAAGAAGAAGGGAAAAAAAAAACAAAAAAAAACAGGAACTTTTAAGATGACGTGTCTTGAATGAGCCTGGCTCAGTAGTGCTCTGACTGCATCTGATCCAAAACATTTC
This sequence comes from Dicaeum eximium, assembly GCA_013396995.1. Classification (NCBI taxonomy): domain Eukaryota; kingdom Metazoa; phylum Chordata; class Aves; order Passeriformes; family Dicaeidae; genus Dicaeum; species Dicaeum eximium. Next base: position 1,254,486 of record VWZP01006149.1, on the reverse strand, counting down.
ATGCGGAAGAAAGCAAAAATAGGCCAAGTCAGAGAGGATAATTCAGCTGGGTGCGGAGGGCTGAGCAGGAAGAACAGCTCTGTTTGGGTGCCTGGAAGTCCTTAGGAAGTCACTCCTGTGTGCCATGAGCTTGGTCTTCAGTTTTGGGTAGTCACTGATTTGAGTGGGGACAGAGGTAGAGCATTTGCAGGATGCTTCCCACCTTTCCAGGGTGCTCATCCCACCAGAGCTTCCCAGATAGACAAGATGGATTGGAGCCATATCTCCATCCTGGATCCTTTTAAAATCCCTAAGTTTCCCAGAAATGCTTGTCCCAAATACCTTTGCTTTTGGGGTTTTCTTGTTGTGCTTTTTTTTTCCTTTCTTTCTTTTTTTTTCCCTGAATAGTGACAAAATAAATTGTATTTCCTTGTCAGCTCTTCTATAGGAAGGTGGCAGGGAGACAGTAATTGCTCCTCACAGCACTGGGAGTGAGCTGTAACAAAATTACAGCTGGGGAGCGTGTGGCTCTCGATCACTGTGAAATTGAGGCCTTTTCAAAATAGAAACTGAAAAAAAGATGGGCAGGTATTGCATAAAATAAGGAAAAGTAAGGCTCGAGTCCCTCCCGCCCTTGGTGCTCTTGCAGTCCAGGGGACCATGTCCTGGTTGTGATGGTGTCACCTTTCTCATTGCCCCCCTGCCATGGCCAGGCTGATTTCTTTAAGGTTTTATTTGTCTTGTTATACATGTATTCAAGTGGCACAGACAAGGGTGGTTTCTCCCCACAGCAAAGCCTGGTGGGTGGAAAGTGGTCCAGACAGGGATGTTGGCAATGTGGGAGAGAGCTGGTGGAGAAGGGTGATGCCTTGAGAAATGGTGAGGAGATTCTGGTCCTGCTCAGCTGGACTGGGGGGGAAAAAAGAGGCACTTCCACATGATCCATTGCCCTGGCTTCATCCCCAAACCATCCTTCAGAGGGAACAGTCTCCCTGATTTGCAAGGTTCCAACCCTCCGTCCTCCAGCCTTGCGCACGCACCCCCGCCTTGGGTGCTGCCTCAGTTTCCCCGCTCCTGGCTGCTCCTGCCCATCGATGCCGTGCCTGTGTCCCCTTGCAGGGCTGCTGGTGCGGGAGGTGCAGATCGAGGTGTCCCGGCAGCAGGTGGAGGAGCTGTTTGGCCTGGAGGATTACTGGTGCCAGTGCGTGGCCTGGAGCTCGGCGGGCACCACCAAGAGCCGCCGCGCCTACGTCCGCATCGCCTGTAAGTGCTGCTCCCGTCTCAAAGGCTCGCTCCTTCTCCGCTCTCTGATCCCATCCTTGCTGGATGGCCCTGGTTTTGTCTCCCCACCCCAGCTGTAGCTGTGTTGCTGAGAGTCACCATCCATCCCCACGTGCCGGGGCGGTGGCACTGCCGGGGTTAAGGCCGCATTGCCTGGCAGCGTGCTCAGCGCTTCCCAGGGTTTTATTATCCCTAATAACCCAACGGATGGCACCTTGCACGCTCTGCCTGAATCAGCGACTCGGCGTCCTCCGAGTCCCTGCTGCCACATGTCACTGCCCTGAGCGGCTCTGTGGGGCTGTCAGCCTGATTAAAGGCCAGTTAGTCAGGCTGGGCCCGCCGCAATTTGCTCGATTAGCAAATGGGATGGTGGAGCTACAGGAGGACAGCCAGGCTTCCCCGGTCCCAAACGGATTTGGGTATTAGAGGGGTAATAATCCAGCATGTTATGCAAAACAGAGTGATGGATCAGCCACGCTGCTCAAGGGTTTAGTCTGGGAAAACCACAGACTTAGAGAATCATAGAACCACAGAAAGTTTTGGGTTGGAACGGACCTTAAAACTCACCTCATTCCAACCCCATGCCGTGGGGAGTGACACCCTCCTCTAGACCAGCTTGCTCCAAAACCCCTCGAGCCTGGCCTTGAATAATTCCATGGTGTTTTTTGGAGCAGAGGGTTCAGGAGCCACATGAAGAGGTCTGGGAGTTGTAGCAGAGGGCTGCAGCACCATCTAGTGATGTTCCTGCTCCTTCCCAGGCTCCGAAGCAGGACACTGCTGTGTCCCCCACATCCCCCGGGGCTCTGCTGGGAGGGATGAAGACACAGTGGATAAGCTGAGGTTGGCCCCAAAAGGAAAAGACAGGATGGGGTATAAACTTGCAAGCACATGAAGGAGGAAATGGATCATCCTTGAGCACCATGTGCTGCCTCAAATCCATCCTAGAAAACATGGTTCTTCAGCTCCTTCCTCCCAGGGCACGTTTTGCCCTGGCTGTCTATACCAGAGGGACTTCCTGACTTGAGGGTGTTTGGTGCTGGAGTGCCCACCAAAGTTTTGGAGGCTGCCTTGTTCCTGCTGCAGGCTGGTAACCCCTGTGTTTCCTTCCCCTCACAGACTTACGGAAGAACTTTGATCAGGAGCCACTGGGCAAGGAGGTCCCGCTGGAGCACGAGGTGCTGCTGCAGTGCCGCCCACCTGAGGGGGTCCCACAGGCCGAGGTGAGCAGCTCCTGAAGGAATGCACTGTAGGGAACCCTATCACAGCCCACCCCACCCCAGTGGGAGCTGAGGGCTGGGAAAATCAGTCTGGATGGGTTTTCCTACCATGGTAGTGGAGCTTTCCTTGCCCACAGCTCCGTCAGCCGCTGGGAGCTGGGTGTTGGAGGGAGCCACAGTGTCTCACCCTTGGCCAAAACACCAGTAATGTGTTACATTACTGTGCACACCAGTAATGTGCCCCAGTCAGGCCTGGTTTGGCCCAGTTTCTGAGGAGAAATAACTCCAGTCAGAGGCAAAGTTGTCCCGTCAGTGGTTAAAGTGCTGTGGACATCTTTGGTCTTGGTGATGGCTTAATCCCCATCCCTTCCTTTCCTGCCAGGTGGAGTGGCTGAGGAACGAGGACGTCATCGATCCCACCCAGGACACCAACTTCCTGATCACCATCGATCACAACCTCATCATCAAGCAGGCCCGGCTGCTGGACACTGCTAATTACACCTGCATGGCCAAGAACATCGTGGCCAAGCGCCGCAGCACCACGGCCGCTGTCATCGTCTACGGTACCGTAAGGGGACATTTGGTGCTGGCCATGTCTCCAAGCCAAGGGGGAGTATGGGCACTTCCTGGGAGTGGTAGGAGTGAATTAGTGCATTATGTTAGGTGATAAACAATATCTGCAGAGCAGGAGCCTCTAATGGCTTCCACAGGCAGTAAGGAGAGGTTTGAGGTGTAGGGGTGGAGGTATTCCCAAGCATTCTCAGCTGGGTAGGAGGGTGGATGCAGGTTGGATCCAGACGGATTGCTCTGACTCTCAAAGCAGCTGGGAAGCGTATTTGGTTGAACTTTGCTATGAAATCAAAGATCTCCTCAGGGCCAGCCACAAAAATATTTGCCAAGTGGAAAAAGGACCAAAGCAGTCTTGTGAATCTCAGGCATGGGGTGGTGACGCAAGAGGGAGTTTTGTGGTTTGCTGTTCATGAGGCTGAGGTGTAACAGGGTCACAGATGCTGTAAGAACTCAAGGCTTAGCTCCAGGCTGAGGCTTAGCTGATGGATTGGGTTCCAGAGCTGACTCTGCCCATCTCCTCTGCAGTGAATGGTGGCTGGTCCACCTGGTCCGAGTGGTCTCCGTGCAATAACCGCTGTGGCCGGGGCTGGCAGAAGCGCACCCGGACCTGCACCAACCCCGCGCCCCTGAATGGAGGCTCCTTCTGCGACGGCCAGCCCTTCCAGAAAATCACCTGCACCACCCTCTGCCCAGGTAAGCAGGCTTCAAAAACTGCCATGCCCACGCTGCCTTGTACCCCAGGCCGTGGTTGGGATTGTTGGGATTGTTCAGCCTGGACAAGAGAAGGCTCTGAGGTGACGTCACTGCAGCTTTCCAGTACCTCAAGGGAGCCTACAAGACAGGAGAGAGATTATTTACAAGGGCCTGGAGTGGCAGCACGACAGAGAGAGCTTCACACAGACAGAGGGGATGGGATATTGGGAAGAAATTCTTCCGTGAGGGTAGGGATGCCCTGGCACACGGTGCCCAGAGAAGCTGTGGCTGCCCCAGGATCCCTGGAAGTGTCCAAGGCCAGGTTGAACGGAGCACCCTGGGATAGTGGAAGGCATCACTGCCCATGGCAGGGGCTGGAACAGGCTGGTTATCAAGGTGTGCAGGGATAACACTCCCCAGAGTGGGAAGGTTTTAGTGACGCAGCCGTGTGCGGTGCCCGCAGTGGACGGCGCGTGGACGGAGTGGAGCAAGTGGTCAGCGTGCAGCACCGAGTGCACCCACTGGCGCAGCCGCGAGTGCGCGGCCCCCGCGCCCCGCAACGGCGGCAAGGACTGCGGCGGCGTGCTGCTGGACTCCAAAAACTGCACCGACGGCCTCTGCCTGCACAGTGAGTACCCAGCAGGGTGGCAGCAGCATGAGAACGGGCCACAGGAGATGCCACTGGCTGTGGCGCTCTGGCATTTGGCCAAGCTTTGTTGGCTGTGCCTCCAAGCTGATGGAGCAGCCACTGCCACCTGAGTTTTAAGCCGTGTCTTTAAAAGGTGTTTTCAAGTAGATTCATCCCTTCCAGAGTTATTTCTTACCTGGAGGAAGAGATATTGGGAATGGTGGGGATTTTGGGGGATCTAAATGTGTCGCTGGCATTAAGGCCCCTGTCCCCCCGCCCTGTAGGTTTGGGGTCTCTGCTGAAATAAAGCTGGTTGTGGGTAGACAGGGCAACAGGAGGGGTTTCTCAGCCACACCATGAAAACACCTTCCCAGGGTTACTCCTGGGATGGGTTTTGGAGGTGGTTTTTTGAGGAAATAAACCCATGATGATGGCAGTGGTGGTGCTACCTGTGAGTGGGCATGCTGAAGGCAGCCAATGCTGCCACCTGCTGCTGTGTGACACCACTGTGGCCACTGTAGCTACTGCCTGGGCACGGGGATGTCCTTGTCAGCATGCTTCTACTTGGCTTTCAGAATGCCCCAGGGAACGGTGCTGATCTCCCACACCCCCCTGGGCTGGCTTACCTCCCACTTTCTGTTTCATCTCATCCCCATCATCACCTTCACCTTTTTCTTTTCTAACTTTGTTTTTCCTAACAGATAAAAGAATTCTAAACGAGCCCAAAAGCCACCGTAAGTGCTCATTTCATGGCCATTTTTTTTTGTTTGCTCCTGTGGTTTTGTTCTGTTGAATCCATGGTAGGGGTTGCCTGGCAGCTGGGCGAGGACAGGGTGGGAAGATGGAACAACTAAAGCCCATTCCAAAACTCCTGTGGGCTCCTCAGGGTTGTCTCTGTTAGGATGTGAAGGTTGCTCACAGCTTCATGAACCTGAGCTGCACAAATCTAATGTTTCTGGGTGCTCTCAGGTGAAGTTTGCATGAGCTGTGACCACGTGTCCTCCAAAGGCCTGAGAGCTTCACCTCCATCTTATTCTCTGGCATTGCTCTTGACTTCCTGCTCTTAGAAAACACCTTCCATCCTCTTGCCAGCCTTTCCAGCAGGCCCAGGGCACGTCTTTCCGCCCATTCCTGAGTCAGTGGTGGGATTGGGGAGCGATGGTGGGTCTTGACATGCTTTTCTGCTGCCCTTTGTTCACCTCCGTGTCTTTAATCCCTCTCAGTGCTGGAGGCCACGGGCGATGTGGCCCTGTACGCTGGGCTGGTGGTGGCCATTTTCGTCTTCATCGTGATCCTGATGGCCGTGGGGGTGGTGGTGTACCGGAGGAGACGCCGGGATTTCGACACGGACATCACGGACTCCTCGGCCGCTCTGACCGGAGGGTTCCACCCTGTCAACTTCAAGACATCCCGGCATGGTAAGAGCCATGGAACCACGGGCAGAAGGAAAGTCACAGGAGAGGGTGGATCCTCACTGGGCTCCCAGTTTCGTTTTCCTGAGGGAATATACTGGTTTTTGAAGGCTGAAGGCTCTGTGGAAGTGGTCAGGTGCTGATGGTGGAATCAGGGCAGCCTGGTCTATGGGGAGGAGCCCCACGGCAGGACTTTGGAATGAGATGGTTTTGAAGGTCCCATCCAACCCAAACCATTCTGGGATGTCTTCCACTCAAGCAGTGCTTTTCCATGCCCTTGTTTCCACTGCTGTCTTCATCCCACCTGTGTTTGCTGGTCCTGCAGACAACCCTCAGCTGCTGCACCCGTCCGTGCAGCCGGACCTGACGGCCAGCGCAGGCGTGTACCGCGGCCCCATGTACGCCCTGCACGACTCCTCCGACAAGATCCCCATGACCAACTCGCCCCTGCTGGACCCCCTGCCCAGCCTCAAGATCAAGGTGTACAACTCCTCCACAGCCTCCTCCTCGCCGGGGCTGCACGACAGCACGGACCTGCTGGGGGGGGTCCCTGCCACCGGCACCTACCCGGGGGACGGCGCCAGGGACGGCCACTTTGCCAACGTGCGGAGCAAAGGCCTGGGCTCCCAGCACCTCCTCAGCCTGCCCCGGGAGCATGGCTACAGCGCCAGTGGCACATTTGGCTACCTGGGGGGAAGGCTCACCGTGCCAGGCACAGGTAAGCCGCAGACTGGGATTGTGTGGCTGCTGAACCGTCAAGGAGTTGCTCTTGTGCCTGCGTGAACGGCCTTTTGCTATCCCAAACCTGGCTCAGGGAAGGAAGGCAGAAGGCCATTCCCAAGCCAGACATCTCAGGCTGTAGGTTACAGCCTCCTTCGGCTCGCCTGGGTCTTTTCTGGCCATTGATGCAAGACCAGCGCCTTGCAAAAAAACCCAAAGATTAGGATTTTCCTTCCTAGTGAAGAAAAAGCATTGGCTTGGCTCATCCCTGCAAGCAGTGCAGCCATGGGACAGCCCAGAGAAGCTGTGCTTCCCCATCCCCAGAAGAGTTAAAGGCCAAGATGGACAAGGCTTGGAGCAGCCTGGGATAGTGGAAGGTGTCCCTGCCCAAGGCAGCGGGGCTGGGACTGGGTGATCTTTAAGGTCCCTTCCAACCCAAAGCATTCCATGTTTCTGTGATCTGGAGGTGTTCCTCTCTGTGCTGCCCTGGCTCCCTGCTCTCCTTGTGCTCTCTGGCTGGGGTGGAGCGTGGTTTCTGCCTCATTCCCCCCTCTGCTTGTGACTGACACCTGTGTGCTGTTCCAGGGGTGAGCCTGCTGGTGCCCCACGGGGCCATCCCCCAGGGCAAGTTCTACGAGATGTACCTGGTGCTCAACAAGGCTGAGACCGCCCTGTAAGTCACCCCACTGACCACCCGGCCCTCGCTGGCCACCATGGAGTTCCCTATCCAATCTCTGTCCCCTGTCCCTCCCCAGGCAGCCCTCTGAGGGCACACAGACCGTGCTGAGCCCAGCAGTGACCTGTGGGCCTACGGGCCTGCTGCTGTGCCGCCCTGTCGTCCTGACCATTCCCCACTGCGCCGACGTCAGCTCCTCGGATTGGATCTACCAGCTGAAAACACAATCCCACCAGGGAAACTGGGAGGTAAGGGGGCAACCCAGGTCCTGCAGCCAGCAGAGACCCTGAGGGGCACAACCCCTTGGATGATGGGCTGACCCTCAGTCTTGATGTCTCTGTAGGAAGTTGTGACCCTGGATGAGGAGACCCTCAACACTCCCTGCTACTGCCAGCTGGAAGCCAAGTCCTGCCACATTTTGCTGGACCAGCTTGGCACCTACGTCTTTGTGGGGGAGTCCTACTCCAGGTCAGCCATCAAGAGGCTCCAGCTGGCCATCTTTGCCCCCACTGTCTGCACCTCCCTGGAGTACAGCCTCAAGGTCTACTGCTTGGAGGACACGCCAGATGCTCTGAAGGTAAATATCCCCTTCCCAAAGCTCTTTGTGCTGGCAGCAGGATGCTGCCTGGTGCCTCTCAGGATGGCCTGGCTCTGGGGAGCAGACAACCTGATGCAACTGCCTGCAAAGTGACCACAGTGAAATAATGAGGTGTTTACTGCTTTGCCTGTCCTTCCTTGTCCTCTGCAAGGGAAACAAGGAGGGCGTTGTGTAGCTCCTCTGCTGGGACCCCTCCTGCAGGCATTACAGGAGAGGTTTGGCTGCTGATGGGTGGGTTTTGCATAGATCCTGTTATTCCTGCATGGATCCTTGTCCTTCTCTGCCCTGGAAGGGTTTTGTGGCATAGGCAACATTCAGTGCATCACAGGAAGCTGGAGTTTGGATGCTTTGGCTACTTGGACCCACCAGTGCTGTGGCTGTTTGAATCCCTGTGACCTGTCCAGTGGATCCTGTTGGGATTGATGTGGTGCCTCTAGGTGGGGATGTAGGCAGGGCTCTGGCTCCTGGCTTGTTTTTTCCTCCTAAAACCTGCTGGTGTGATGAAGGGATGGTGTTAAAAGCAGATAGAGTGGCACCCTTCAAGGGAGTGCCAGACCTTTGTGTTGGAGCTTTGTGTTCTCCAAGGAGTATGGAGCATTTATGGATGTTCACATTAGGAAATTAAAGTTTCAGGTGGGGCTGGTGTATGAGATGAGCTGGTAAGTTCTGTTGGGGTGGCAAAAGCTGTTCTCCATGGGCTTGAGGCTGCTGCTGGCTCTTCTTGGCAACGCCTCTCACCGCTCCATCGTGGCTTTGGGTGCAGAGGTGGGCAGAGGAGCAGCCCCTTGCCCTTCTCCTGGGTCTCACCCTTCCTGTCCTGCTGCCTACAGGAGGTGCTGGAGCTGGAGAGGACACTGGGAGGGTACCTGCTGGAGGAGCCCAAGCCCCTGCCCTTCAAGGACAGCTACCACAACCTGCGCCTCTCCATCCATGACATCCCCCACGCGCTGTGGAGGAGCAAACTGCTGGCCAAGTACCAGGTGAGGGGCTGACGTGGGGGCAACTGGGCTTCCAGGCTGGGAGCACCATCTCCAGCCAGGCACCACAGGGCTAAGGGTGTCCTGGGCCTGTCTCCTGAGTTGTCTCCTCAAGAGACAGAGTAGAAAGGGGACCTGTTTTCTGGTCTTTTTGGTGGGATGCTCTCCGTGAGGTCACGCATCCCATCTCATCCCTCACGGGGTGGATGGAGGAGGTGGGAGCTGCTGGAGCCTTGGCTGAGCCCGTGCTTTGGTGGCCCACAGGAAATCCCCTTCTACCACATCTGGAGCGGCAGCCAGCGAGCGCTGCACTGCACCTTCACGCTGGAGAGGCACAGCCAGGCCTCCACCGAGCTCACCTGCAAGATCTGCGTCCGGCAGGTGGAAGGGGAGGGGCAGATCTTCCAGCTGCACGTCACGCTGGGAGAGGTGAGTGCAGGGGAGGTGGCGGGGCAGGAGGGGACATGCTCGGGCAGTTCAGCAACGTCTCGGCCTGTCCTTGCTCTTCCAGCACGGCAGCTCCTCCGACACCCTCCGCTCCCACCACAGCGGTGCCACCACCACCGCCACCACCACCCAGGTGGGACCCTACGCCTTCAAAATCCCCCTCTCCATCCGACAGAAGATCTGCAACAGCCTGGATGCTCCCAACTCCAGGGGGAACGACTGGAGACTTCTCGCCCAGAAGCTTTCCATGGACCGGTGGGTCTCCCCAGGCTTTGCTTCTCCTTCCTGTGCCCCCAGCTGGAAGGCTTCACTCTGTGCTCCCTGTCAGCTGTAGATACCCAGTGGGGCTGTGTCCAGCTGTGTAGGTCCATCCATAAATGGGGATATAGCTCTACATAGTTATAACCATCTCTATCCTTGGATATGATTTTAAACTAAAAGAGGAGAGGTTTAGATGAGATATTGGGAAGAAATTCTTCCCCTTGGGGGTGGTGAGGCCCTGGCACAGGGTGCCCAGAGAAGCTGTGGCTGCCCCATCCCTGGAAGAGTCCAAATCCAGGTTGAATGGGACTTGGGGCACCCTGGGATAATGGAAGGTGTCCCTGCCCATGTCAGGGGGGTTGGAATTAGATGATCTTGAAGGTCCCTTCCAACCCAAACAGTTCTAGCATCCATCTGTGCCACAGTGCAGCGTCTCCTGTCACTTTGAATGGCCCTTATTCATCTGCGACAATGGCTGTGCCATTCCCACCTGGTTTCACCCCAGCACCAAAGGGAGAGAGGGTAATTTCAGCAAAGCAAAGCTTACATTGCTTTTGCATGAATACCAGCTCTGTCTAAAAATTGCAGACGGTCTCTCGAGGGCTTTGGCATTTGCATTACAGCATTCCCATTGAATTTCATGTTCCAAACAGGTTTGCTGCTCCAGCATCCTCCCTCCTGCCATCTCCAAAGGGCACCACAGCAGCCCAACCCTCTTGTTCTTCTCCCTTTCAGATACCTGAACTACTTTGCCACCAAAGCCAGCCCCACCGGGGTGCTCCTGGACTTGTGGGAAGCCGAGCACCAGGATGATGGCGATCTCAACACCCTGGCCAGTGCCTTAGAGGAGATGGGCAAGAGCGAGATGCTGGTGGTCATGGCCACAGAGGGGGACTGCTGATGGTGCTCCCCACGGCTGCAGGGCCAGGAGGACGAAATGGGGTGAGGAAGGGTCCTCCCCCGATGGCAGGAGAGGCGCATCCGTCCTGAGCGGGGAGGAGCCGAGTGCGGCGCTCTCCCGCATCACTGTCAGCCTTAGAGACCCATCCTCAGCGTTTACAAGCAATTCAAGTGTTACACAGCATTCCTCCTCCTCGTGGCACGGGGAGGAATTAGGGCTTCTTGAGTTGGGATGGGGGCTTTCCTTTTCCTTCTTCTTTTTGGGTTCCCTTCCTCCTCCTTTAATAGCATTTCTGCATTGAAGAGACGAATACAACCCAGGCTTAACTTCTATCAAAGGCTTCAGGCAGCTTAACGAGGCAAATAGGAAAGAAAAAAGGAAAAAAAAACCAGTTTCTTAGGAAACGCAAATAATTTATTATCCAGATCTTTGGATGTGTCCTTTTTAAAAAAATAAAAAGAAAAGAAAAAAAAAAGACAGATTTATAAATCTTTTTTTTTCAGCGTGTGAGAGCAAGAGCATTGCTGTGGTCAGGGTGGCAGAGAGAGAGATTTCAATGGACACACTTTTGTAGGGAAAAGCATGTGATCCAAGTTGAGCAACACGTGTTTACATGTCCTGGGACCCCCAGGGAGTTTGGAGGGTGAAGTGCCTCTCCGCCCCTCTGGTTCAGGGCCAGCTCAGACCCTTCCCAAGGCTTTTGTCCTTGCAAACTCCCTTTTCCCTGGCAGCAGGAATGATGGGCCCCACTCCATTGCAAGGAGGGATGAGGGATGCTGCCCTGGATTTAGGGTTCAGGGTGGGGAGAGTGCATCCAGATATGGGTATTTTTAATGAATTCTTCCCTGGCATGGTTTGGGGGAGCTTTTTAGGTTGACTACGCCTTCATTTACATAACTTCAGTACAAACCAAAGATTTCAGTCCTGCGCCAACCTCCGCACTTGAGGCTAAAGCGGGGGGATGTTGTAAACCCAGCAGGATTTTGCAGTGAGCACCCCAAACCTGGGCTTGAGGGTCAGAGAGAGGTGATGAGTGGGTGTGGAGGGGCTGGCAGGCTGGGATGTGGCCACTTCAAACCACCTCCACTTCAGGTCCCTGCACTCCTGCCTGGATTTTGATGCAGTATTTCAGCACAGATTCAGGGAGGGATACTCTGTTATTCCCAAGCTGCGAACCAGGCTGAGCATTTTCACATGAGGGATGGCACTGTGAGCAGTGCTCAGGTTTCCATCCCTCACTGCAGCTCCTGTTTTTCCCTGGAATGGGCTTTTCACAACAATGGAGAAGCCATGGGGTGAATGGAAAGTAACCAAGTGGTAGGCAGGAATGAGGCTTCTCACACAGATACGGTGTCTTGATGAAGGTAAAAAATTTAGATTGCCTGCAGGTAGAAATAGTTACTCACTGAGTGCTGTATCTTAGAAATTTGTCTGTTTGGGATAAAAAAAAATAAAAAAGGAAGGGGGTGGTAAGCTCAGGATTAGACTAGGTCACACAGCCAGGCTGTGGATTCTCCATCAGTGGAAGTATTAGGAGCATGTCCTGCTCTGGGCTGCAGAGCCCTGGATCAGTGTCGTGGAGTGCCTGTGTCATCCCACAAAGTGCTGGGCACAAAGCACACTCAGGGAGCTTGGAGAGCATCACCTGCACAGGACAGCTTGGTAGGAGCTTTCAGTATTGCTGGGACATGGTAGGATTCCTCTGGGCAGCTCCTGAGGCACTGATGGAAAGCACAGAGCTGCTCCCTGCTTTGTCTCAGGGTCTCTGGGGTTCACTTCTTGCTGGGTTTTCAAGGCTGTGGGAGAGAAGGGATCTTTTCCCCTTGTGCTGGATGGGAAAACTGCTGCAGGGTGACCCCCTGTGTCATGTGGGAAGGGGCTTATCTGTCCTTTGGGTTGCATTTGGCCATTTCTGAGGCCCTCTGGGCTGAGGAAGAATAAGCAGATTTGGAGAGCAATAAAGACTCGATGGCTCAATCCAGCTGCCCGTGGTTTCGAGGGCTCCTTTCTCAGTTCCACGGTGTTCTCTGAGGGATGAGATGCTCTTTCAGGTCGCCTGGGAATCTCTCTCACTCCCATTCTCTGGTTTATGGATCACTGTGCCGGGATGTGCGTCTGTCTGTCCGTCCATCCCTCCATCCCTCCGTCCTGCCCACGGGTGCCTCTCTCCATCCCCATCCGTCTGTGATCACCTCCCCCACCCTTTGGGCAGGCAGCAGCCACCTGGCTTGGCTGAAGTGCGTTTTTGGGGAGATTCTCCCTGTTTTTCTGACCAGGGAACCTGCAGCAGGAGCAGGGCAGGGGGTGCAGGGTTTGCCTCCCATCTCCCAGGAGCCCTCCACGCCTCCCTCCATGCCCAGAGGTTTCTCCAGCCAGGCATTTTGGCAAAGGCAGCCCCGTGGTCCGTGTAGTGCTGGCAGTGTCCATCTCTTGCTCCAAAATGTGTTTCCATATTTATCTGTCCAGGGGATGGGCCTGGTGGCGTCCTCTAAACCCGTGTCTGTTTATTCTGTAAACTAAAGAACTGTAAATAAAGTTTAGCATTCCTATTGTAACAAATTAATTTTTATGCAATAAATTATATTTCCTAGTCTAATTAAAAAAAAAAAAAAAAAAGAAGAAACTATCTGCTTGCTCCTCTCCTGTTCATCACTCACTGGTTCCTGGTATGGAGGATCCCTGTGAGCATCCCTCCAACCTGCTTTGGGTTCCACTGCCACAGGCCTGCCAGCAGGAGGATGTCAGAGCCCCTGGTGGAAGTGGAAGTGAGCTGGAGATTGATTGATGGTTTGTTTTGGGCTCACATGGTGTTTCCAAGGTGGGAGATGAGGGCTACAGCTGTGGCTCGTGGACTAAGCCACACTCTCAAGCAGTTCACTCCCATCCCCAATGATATCCTACAGAAAGCAATGCCTCTTCCAGCAAAGACCAGGATTAGGGGGGATAATTTGGGAGGGGAGAATGGAGCATGGAGCTGCAGCTGCAAGTGGGGCATCCCTGTCCTCCAGCATCCCACTTTGCTTCCTCCCCTGCTTGGGGATTCCACTGCTCCCCTGCTTCAGTCCCAGCAAGGAAACGAAGCCAGAGGGGTTTGCAAGGAGCTTCGAGGAGCCCACTGTCCCTGCCTGGGCCACTCACCTCCTCCAGCTCACGGGGACCAGTTGCCACCAGGAGATGGCAACATTGTCCGCGCTCTGGGCAGGAGTGGGAATTCTGCAACCAGTAAGAAAAAATGGGGATGAAATGGTTGCCCTGGCACCACAGGGGTTATAAGGTAGCCACACAGATATGCCCAACCGTCCCAGCTGGGCTTTCCAGCCCCGGAGAAGATGCTGGGGCAGATGCCTTCTCAGGAGAGATAGCCCTTCCAAAGAGTCCCAGAATGGTTTGCTTTGGAATGGATACTATAGACAGTCGTGTTCCACCCCCCTGCCAGGGACAGGGACACCTTCCATCACACCAGGCTGGTCCAACCCGGCCTTGGGCACTTCCAGGGATGGAGCAGCCCCAGCTTCTCTGGGCAACCTGTGCCAGGGCCTCACCAGCCTCACAGGGAAGAATTTCTTCCAAATATCCCATATAAACCTGCCCTCTTGTCAGTTTAAAAGCCATTCCTGCTTGTCTCTTTCTTTACATCTGAATTCCTTTAACCTCCACCTGCTTTCTCCGGGCACTTTTTGCACTAAACCATCTTTCCAAGGGCCCACATCTATGGATAACTTTGACCAGCTGGTGCCCAATTCCACCTTCTGTTCTCCTGTTGAAACACCCAGTTTGCTAATTCCCCTTAGAATTCAGCCACCCCAAATCCCTGCAGTGGCACACTGAACTTGGCCCCCATGACGGGCTCAAAACCAGCAGCTGTGCCCTGAAGTGCTGACAAGTTTATTCTGCAGGAGAGAAGACACCCAGCAGCAGCTCAGGGGCGTCCCTAAGCCTGCCCCCAGCCCCCTTGTGGGGCTGTGCTGTTGCAGAGGGTCTCTGGAGTGTGGGAATGTTGCCCCACGTCTCAGGGGTCACAATGATTGCTGTTGGAGTCCTGTTGGGGTGAATCAAGAGTCTGGACTCCAATATCAGAAGGCTGATATTATTTATTAAAATGACTCCATTGTTCAGAAGGATTTGGGCTATTTCTGCCCAGGTACAGAGCTACATCTTGCTTCTTCCAGCTCCATACCCCAAAGTCCAAGAATGCCAGAAAATGTTTACCAAGTCAGAGAGATAACAATTCTTTCTATCATAGGTTGAGAAAAGAAAACCACATCTCCCATACCAGGAGACAGGCAAAGGAATGCATTTTGTCCTTGAAACACACACACAGGGATTTGAAATCTGCAGAGAAAAAAGAGCTTTCCCATGGAAGAAAGAACTCAGCAAGTCTGCATCCAAGAAACTTATAAAATGTCCAGCAACATAGGTAAAGTTTATAAGTTTATAAAATGCCCAGTGACATGGGTGATGTTATAAAATGCCCAGTGACATTGGTGATGTTTATAAAATGCCCAGTGACATGGGTGATGTTATAAAATGTCCAGTGACATGGGTGATGTTTATAGAATGCCCAGTGACATAAGTAAAGTTTATAAAACATCCAGTGACATGGGTGATGTTTATAAATGCCCAGTGACATGGGTGAAGTTTATAAAATGCCCTGTGACATGGGATGTTTATAGAATGCCCAGTGACATGGGTGATGCTATAAAATGCCCAGTGACTGGGGAATGTTTATAAACATCCAGTGACATGGGTGATGCTGTCTGGAGGGGCTGTCGCAGCTCTGGCCCGGCGTGGCCTGGCTGTGTCCCCCTGCTGGGCTGTCGCTGTCCCCTGTGCTGATGTGATGCCAGGCTCTTGTCCAGCAGTGGGTTTTTGATGTGATGGATGGCAGCAGTCAGAAATATCAGGCGAATCCCTCGGAGCGGCCGAGCCACTGACTCGGATCGGCCGCGCCATCTCCTCAGGTGCTTTGCCAGCCTGGCATGTCAAAGTGGATGAAAATCCCAAGGAGAAAGCTCTGAAGAGAAGCCCACGTGCTCCTCTCAAGCCTTTCCACCTCAGCACATCGCCGTGGGTCAGTGCTGCTTGTTTTGCTCACAAAAGAGGAAAGAACACCGGAGCGTGTCCGGGGTTGTTGTGACATCGCCTGGCCGAGGATCTGACCTGCTCTGCTCCAAAGTCAGAGGCTGGATGTTGGAGTCTAGGGCACAGAGGGTGTTTCTATGCCTGTTTTGGGAGATTCTGACCCTCAGCAGAACACTGCTTTTAACCTTTGTCCCTGGGAAAAATAGCCAAAACTTTAAGATGAGTTAGAGCACACAGGTGGTGGTGTGTGGTGGTAGTAGTAGTGTGTCACAGAGTGTAGAATTTGGGTTTCAGGATTTTAATATGAGAGTGAATAGGACACAAGATGGTGGATTTTGGGTGTTGTCCCTTCTTCCTTCTTGTCCCTTTTCAGCTCCATTTTCTGTAGTACTTGTGGTAGAAAACTATTGGTTAGTGTGAGCAGTAATGTGGAAGTTACGTGTATGGGTTAGTAGGAGTTATTGGTAGAAAAGTAGAAACAAAGTATGTGTTAGAAGCTAATTGGGTAGAACAGCTTTAAAAGAGTGGTTTGGAGACATTTTGTCCATTTTGTCCATCTTGTGCCTCGCTTCTCGCATGCTGAGCCTGGTGTGCAGACAGCGTGCTGAACTTATGATAAGAATAAACAAGACCTTGAAGACCAAGGGAGAAAAAAGTGTCCAGCTCGTTCTTCACCCCTGAAAGAAGAGAACTCAGTAGTGGGAACTCCCCCCAAGGGCCCTGGGGGTTGGGTTCCCACATCTTTGTCGGGATTCAGAAAGAAAAAGAAAAGAAAAACATAAAAAACCTGACAGCTGGAGATGGGTGGTGGCCAGCTCTCTGTGCACTGGGCTACTGGGAGATATCTGGGTCCCTCTGTGTTTCTCCCATAGGTGAAAAAAAAATCCAGACTTGACCATTTGGGGCCTTGTGCAACAAGAAAAATAAAAGGGAGTGTTTTGCTTTGGGGAAGGGTTGGATACATAGGCACGTCTCTGTGTGGCTGCTGAGGAGCCAGACACAGCCTTGGGGAATGAAACGGAAAAAAGAGGCAATGATGTTTTCCTTCACAGCCACACCATGCCCTCAAGGTGAGTGTTGAAGTGTGGTTTGAAGGGAATCAGGGACTTTGCAGTGGAATTCATGCTGATGGGGCACTGCAGGAAGCACAGGGAGTAAAGGAGGAGCTCGTATCCCATCCTGCAGAAGATGGTCCCCATTCCCCATCCTCTCATCTTCAGGAGGTGCTGTTTTGGTGACTTCTGACAAAAACCAAGCCAAGGCAAAAGCTGTTATTCCTGCTGTGTGGGAGCCCGGGCTGAGATTAACACTCATTTTTATAGAATCACGGAATGATTTGGGTAGAAGGAGGGGCCTTTAGGATTATCTTGTGGCTTCCCTGTGCCCTGGTTAGGGACACCTTCCCGTAGACCAGGAAGACGGTAGTTCCAGTAGATGGACTCATTCCAGTAGATGGGCTCAGAAGCCCATCCAGCTTGGGTTTGGACACTTCCAGGGATGGAGCAACCACAGCTTCTCTGGGCACCCTGTGCCAGGGCCTCCCCACCCTATGGGGAAGCATTTCTCCCTAATATCCAGTCTAAATCTGCTCTCTGCAGTGGGAAGCCATTCCCTGTGTCCTGTTCCTGCATGCCTTGTCCCCAGTCCCTCTCCAGCTCTCCTGGAGCCCCTTTAGACACTGCAAGGGGCTCTGAGCTCTCCCTAGAGCCTTCTCCTCTCCAGGCTGAGCACCCCCAGCTCTCCCAGCCTGGCTCCATGCAGGGGCTCTCCAGCCCAGGGAGCAGCTCTGGGGTCTCCTCTCCAGCAGCCCCGGGCCGTTCCCGTTTTTGGGATGCCAGAGTCGGGCTCAGGTCCGGTCCCACCGGAGCGGGGCGGGATTTGGGGCGGGAGGCGTGGCCAAAGCAGCGGGGGCGTGGCCAGACCGTGCTTACCCGCCTTTTCCTGCGGGGCGTGGTCAATCCCTTGGGGGCGTGGCCTCGCGGCGGGTGGGCGTGGCCTGCCCATAAAGGCGGGGCGGGGCGGGGCCCGCTCCCTGAGGCGGCGGCGGAGGCGGCGGGGCCGGGCGGGACCCCCGTAAGTGCTGTGGGACCCCCGTGAGGGCGAGCGGGGCGGTGCGGTACCGCGGGAGGCTGCGGGGAGGAAGACGGCGCTCCCGGTATCCCCCGTTTGTTCGCAAAATCCTCGCGTTCCGGCATTTCCGCCTCCCCCGCGCTCTGCCCGGCCCCTCTGGGCGGGGGATTCGCTGGCGCTGCTCGGGGTCGGCTGCGAGGCGCCCGGCCCGGCCCGGCCCGGCGTGGTGGCGGTGGCTCCCGGTGCCCCTGGGCAGCTCCCGGTGGCCCTGGGCAGGCTCTCCCGGCGGTCACAGGTGGTTTTCCTGCGCCCTGTGCCTTTGTGAGTCATTCCACGCAGCCGGGTGGCGTCGCGTTGTGTTCGGGAGCCGCTCCGCCCAGCCCCGGTGATGTTGTTGTGGTAGTTTACAATTCGCTGTGGAAAGCCCGGCGGTGTTACTACGAGTTTACACCTTGCTCTGCAGAGCCCGCAGGCGCTCTTGGTTTGGCAGGTGTTGGGTTTTTTGGGGTTTTTTTGCCTGACATGAGCTAAGCGAGATTTCTTACTCCTGCAAGTCCAAAGGGACGGGTTAATTATTAATTATGGAGGGAAATGTGGGTGGTATCTGCTGAGTCTCAGTCCCTTTCCCCATGCCTTTCCATCCCTGGCTCACTCCTCCTATTTGGCTCCTGAGGCCCTGGCACAGGTTGCCCCTGGATCCCTGGAAGTGTTCAAGGCCAGGCTGGACAGGACTTTGAGCCCCCTGGGACAATGAAAGGTGTCCCTACCGTGACAGGGGGTTGGAGTAAGATGGACTTCAAGTTCCCTTCCATCCCAAACCTCTCCGTGATTCCATGATTTGCTGGGGCCAAAGGGGGATGGAGGCACAGCTTGTGAGCAGCACTTTGGAGCCCTGGTATGACAATGTCCTTGTGGGCTGTTGTTTTTCCCAGCGTGCCAGCACGATGATCCCGGCAGCCGGCGGCTTTCCCCCGGACCAGGAGCCCCTGCTGGAGGAGCCCGTGGGGAGCAGGTACAGCCGGCAGAAGCCAAGGGACCGCTGGCATGGGGCCTACCTTATATTTTTCCTCCTGGGCATCGGGTCCCTCCTGCCCTGGAATTTCTTCATCACGGCCAAACACTACTGGAGGTACAAGCTGCAGAACTGCTCGGATGAGCCAGGCCCGGGGGGACAGGTGGCCTCAGACCTGCAGGTGAGTGCTGCTTTTGAGGCTGAAGAAAATTACCTGTTTTCTTTCCTAACTTGCTCATTTTCCCCCTCCACTTCCCCAGAAGGTATGTGAACATCCTTCAGGGTCTCACCTGATGCAAACCAAAGGGAAGGGTTTATTTGGTATTTATTTACAAATAGCTGTGGGGAAGATGCATCAAATAATTTTTGTGGTCTGCCTTTTACCGGTAATTGGGCTGCTAAGTGTTAAGGTGAATCTAAAAAAATAGGGCCTAACCTTTCATAGGGCACTTTCTGCAGTGCAAGGTGTCTTTGTGGTTGTCTTTTTTGTGTCCTTCGTGATCTGGCCATGAGTATCTCCTTGCAGTGATCAACATCTGGCTTGTGGCATGTGGAGAGAGGAGTTTGTCATGGGGTGATGGATGAGGCAGCCTTGGGCTGGCAGGTTAATGGCCTCTTTCTGTCCCCACAAAGGCTGCTTCCTCTTGCTCCTCCTGCCACAGCAGGATTATTTCCCTGTGCCTCCTTCACAAAGCTGTGGGTCTGTTTCTTTGTGGCTGAGAAAAGTGTTGGAGTGATGAGGCTGCATCTCATCCTCCTCTCGTGGCAGAGCTTGTTCATGTGGTTTGGGCACTTTTTGTTTTTATACAAACACAGGGCCAGGTGTGATGCCCGCATTTCCCCTCGGATTTCTCACTCCAGTACACCCACAGCTCTTTTAATTTTCATAGTTGTTAAGTGTCAGCTGCTTTTTTTGATGGGGAGGAAGGGAAGTGCTTATAGCAGGATGCTACAGGTGTGCTGCTGTAAAGCAACAAACTGAATTACACGGAGGTGCCCAAGCTCCTGCACTGCCTGAAGAACAAAACTGCCTGTGCTTGTGAAGGTGCTCAGGGAGGGGTGAAAGGTGCTTTGTCACCACATGGCACGGTGTTCTCTCACATTCCCTGCATCCCACATGTTCCTCACTGCCTCTACATCATGCTGATCCTCTTGAGAAAAGCTGGGTTTAAGTAAAGTGTGTTCAAGTAGGTGTTTGCTCACACAGCTGTGCTCCTGGCTGGGCCAGCCATTTCTTTGCTGAAAAGGTGTTTCTTCTGTTCCTGTGTGCCCGTGGAGCGATGCCTTTTCCTTTCTCCAAGGAAAAGCTATGTGGCTGTTCTGTGGGATCAACACCAAACCAGTCAGCCCAGTTTGTGCCCTACTGCTGCAGCAGGAGGGTTCACCTGCCCGCAGAGCTGGACTCTGGAAGGATGCACCTCTGACTGACAGCCTGCTCCTGGCTCCAGCCTTCTCACTGCTGCTCATTTCATGCCCCGTGCTCAGTAACACTCCAGCCTTCAGCCACCATCACAGACCTGGATTCCTTTTCCATCCTGGCAGGAGCCCAGCTGCCAAGTCCGGGCTGGAGCAGGATATAAACTACTCTGCAAAAGCATCTTGTGTCTGATTTGGCACCACGGTGCTTTGTTGTGGTTTGGGGCTTTCTAAGGCATTGTGGCAGTGTGTTTGAAGGTAATGTGGGGTTAAACACTTCCATTATGTGCCTCAGCTCCCTGGCTGAGGGATGGCACCTTCCCCCATTAGGTCTGGATGTGGGAGGAAGATGCCAGGTTTGCTTTGAGGTTTATTTTAAGGGCTCAGCAGAAAGGGAGAAGAACTAGGTATATCCTGCCGTGCCAGAAATGAAAGCATATCTGTGAAGGGTGGGAATGCCCAAGGAGGGAGAAGAGTTGCCATTGGAGATGGATTAAAACCTAACAAACAGGAGAGAGGAGTGTGGAACCTGATATTTTCCACTGGTCCAGGCATAGATTAAATTTGCCACCCACCATTCTGCTGCTACATTAAAAATGTGGTGCAAGGGCTCTTAACTACTTGCCCAATTCTCTTCTCACTGCTGGTGTGAGCCCATTTGCTGGGAATGAATGAATATTTCCCTGGGATGCTCAAAACACAGCATCTCTGAGTACACTTCTGCTTGGTGCAAAACATTAGAAAGTCATTTTTCCTCCCCAGAAGCAGAAGCAAATTAACTTGGAAGTTTGAGTATCCCCAGGATGGTTTGGAGGTTTGTTTTAAGTAGATGGGTAAATAAGCTGGAGTTTTAGCAGCCAGCTTTGCATTTTGCTTTGTCTTCTCCTGATTCATCGTGTGGTCACAGAGCTTTGAGCCTCCTGCTTGGCTGAGCTGATGCCATAAGCACAGGCATTTAAGTCTCTGCCTATCTGGACCCTCTAGGAGTGATTATTAGATTTCCTGTTGCTTCCAGTGAAGCTCCTGATAGGGAAGAAGAGATGAATGTGCTTGTAAATAGATTAAAAATGATGCAAAGCTGTAAAAAATAATGAACTGTGCAGAGAAAACCTGCCAAGTGCCTTCTCCTGGTTGGACATGATGAGACCCCATCTCTGTAGCTGGATAAGTGCAGAAAATGAAAACTTGTTGTGATAGGGGTGGATATGGAGGTTATCCTCCTCTTTGTGTGCATCATTCTACCTGCTGGCTGAGATTCCTGCAGCAAAAAAATGGGATTAAGCCCCTTGAGGGGAGGGGAGGGAGCAGACATGTATTGATGGTGCACAGCACCACAGCAGCTATTTTTCACTGTTTATTTTTTTTTCCTTCTGAATTTATGTCCCTGATCTCCTGAAATAGCCCAGGGCTATGGAAGGGTGAATCCCAGAATTTCCATTGCCTTGAGCAATTTGCAACGGTGGGCTACAATACAAGGTGGACACCTACACCATAACTCCCTGTTGTGTCATATTCAAAACCTGAAATTCATGTGTTGGTTCCCCCTACAACATTTTTTACTTGGTTTGGGTTTGGTTTTTTTTTTCCCCTGGCAGGACTATTTTGAGAGTTACATCTCCATTGCTTCCACCGTGCCTTCAGTGCTGTGCCTGATTGGGAACTTCTTGCTTGTCAACAAGTAAGTGTTGCTCTGATCCCAAGTGCCCAAGCCACGTTTCTCCCTGCCTTTGCTCCTGTCTTTCCAGCTTCCCAGCTCAGGCTGGCCTTACCTCAGGGGGAGACCATGAGGCATGCTGAGTGCAGCCAAAATTCCCCTCCTTGCCCCTGCCTGAGATGCAGCCAGCTGAGATGAAGTGGGAGAAGCACCTTGCTCCACAAGTGCCTGCAGTTGGCTTGAGTAAATAAATTCCTTGGTTAATTGCTTGGAAGTAGTCTTCCCTCTTAAAAATACCTTTGTCATCAGGAGATTGGTTGACAAAAGCTGGGCTCATCAGGTAGCACCTTGCCCTGGTTTTACCAGCCCTTGACCTGGGATAAGAAATGGACCAGCTGCACCTTGTTGGAAGCTTGGCTTAAATCTCAGCCAGCCTCATGCCTTCATTTGTACCCTGCCTTATCCTGCATCAATCTGCTGCAGGCTTGCAGGCATGGGTTTGCATGGCTCATCTCCAGATTCTAGCTCCCTGCTCCCTCATCTCCTCCCACCTCTCTTTGTTTTCTTTGCCCTTGTGCCAGCACAGGAGCTGCCCTCCCGTGTCCAACCTTCACGCTGTGGTTTGAGACGCAGGAGTGATTCTTGCCCTTGTCCCCAGGGTTCCTGCCAGTGTGCGGATCCTGTCCTCCCTCTTTGTCATGCTGGCTGTTTTCCTGGTGATCACGGTGCTGGTCAAGGTGGACACCTCAGCCTGGACCACGCTCTTCTTCGCCCTCACGGTCGGCTGCGTGGCCGTGGTCAGCAGTGCCTCCACCGTCTTCTCCAGCAGCATCTTTGGCCTGACCAGCAGCTTCCCCATGAGGAACCTGCAGGCTCTGCTCTCAGGTTGGGTTATCCCACTGGGATCGTGCTCTTGGGCTTTCCCTGCTCTGCCCTGTGGTTTTGTCTCTCCTGCCTCTGGGATTTTGTCACGTGGGGTTTGTTTTAGAAGCTCAACTTCACCCTAATGATAAAGGGAAGTTGCTGAAGGAGAAACTTGCTCGGTCACATGAGCTTTGGTTTCTGTAAATAGCCATAAACTGACCCTGGAGAGTTGCTGGGTGCAGGGAGAAGGGAGAGAAGGAAATGACATTCCCCTGCCCTGCCATTTCCAGCAGAGGGATCTGCAGCTTTGCCTTTTCTGCTCCTTTCTGATCAGCATTTCCATGAGTGATGAGAGGGGCAGGTTGGGAGCTGTGAGTGATGAGCTCCCTGGAGCATTGATAACATTATAAATGTGCTGTGGAATGGTTGACAAACCAAGAGGAGAAGGGAGGGAAAAATCAGGATGGTGAAATTTTTCCTGGGGCCAAGACAGGAGTGTTTTAATTAGTTTATCTCAGAGAAGGAAAGCACCACATCCCTGGGGTGGCATTCCTGCTGCTGGTGGCTTGAATTCCCATCTGGGGTAGTGCAGAAGAGAGGTTGATCATATGTGTGCTGGTGGAAAGCCAGGTTTAGAAAAGGTTTGGAAAAGGTTTGGGCTTTTTCTGCAGGAATGGGGACCTGCAAGCCCAGCAGGCTGGGTCTCATCCTGTGTATGCTGTGCTGGAAGGGGGTGCAGGTGGCACCTGGGCTGTGGTGCTGCCCCACAAGTACCTGAGGTGTGGAAAGGGAGAGGAGATGGTCTGTGCAGCTGCACCCTGAGCTGGGTTTGGTGGGGCTGTGTGGGGCAGGGCCTGACCTGTGTCCCCTGGGGACCTCTGCATGTCCGAAGAGGAGCTTCTGGGCTTCCCCTCTTGTTGCCTGTCCCTCAGTGTGCCCCCCTCTGTTCCCACACGCAGGCCAGGCCATGGGTGGCACCATCAGCGCCGTGGCCTCTGTGATAGACCTGGCAGCGGCGGCCGATGTCACCGACAGCGCCCTGGCCTATTTCCTCACCGCCGACATCTTCATCGTCATCTGCATCATGGTGTACCTGCTCCTGCCCAGGCTGCACTACTCCAGGTGTGTGCCAGCCTGCCAGGGCGTCCCATGGAGGGTGTGCATTGCTGGGGGATCCATGGCTGCTCGCCCTGCTGGTCCCTGCCCGTCCCCACCGCCAGCCACGCTTCCCCTTTCACCGAAACCACAGGCTGAAGCTGGGCGCGTGCCGAGTTTCTGCCGAGCTTTCCCAGGGCTGCTGATGCCGGCACTCCCAAAATGTGTGGAGTCAGCAGAGAGCCCTAATCCAGAGGCAGCCAGCCAGGAGTGTCCCCATACCGTGTCTGCCACTCGGATGTCTGTGACCCATGGGTCTGGTTGGTGCTTGTAGCCCCCAGACCCCCCTGCCCCCAGGTGCCTGCATGCAGCAGGGTCTGTGAACACTGAGGGTGCAGAGAGATGGGCAGAGGGGATGGTGGGTCTGTGAGGGTCACCTCCCTGTACGAGGTGGTAGCTGGAGGTGTGGTGGGCTTGCTGGGTCCAGTGTCCCGTGTGTCCAACCTCTCTCCTGCCCTCTCTCCAAATCTCAGTTGCATTGCCCCCATGCTTCCCTCTATCTTTCTCCAGGTATTACCTGAGCAGCCAGAAGGAGGGCCCCTCTCTGGTCCCCGTGCCCCCCGACAGCTCCGTGGAGGATGAGGCAGAGCCAGGAGGCACCAGGAGGAAGAATTCCTCCTTCTTCACAGGAAGCTCTGGCATCCCCCCACTCCGCCCCATCCTGCAGAAGACCGCCCTCCTCGGCTTCTGTGTCTTCTACATCTTCTTCATCTCCATCATCATCTTCCCTTCCCTCTCCTCCAATATCGAGTCTGTCAGCAAATCCTCGGGAAGCCCGTGGAGCACCAAGTACTTCACACCGCTCACGTGTTTCCTCCTGTACAATTTTGCTGACTGGTGTGGGAGGCAGGTCACTGCCTGGATCCAGGTGCCTGGCCCCAAGAGCAAACTGCTGCCTGCCCTCGTCCTCCTCAGAACCATCTTCCTCCCTCTCTTCATCCTCAGCAACTACCAGCCCCGGGCTCGCATCCGGACCGTGGTGTTCAACCAGGACATCTACCCCGTGGTCTTCACGGCGCTGCTGGGGCTCAGCAACGGCTACCTGGGCACGCTGGTCATGGTCTACGGCCCCAAAATCGTGCCCAAAGAGCTGGCTGAGGCAGCAGGGGTGGTGATGTCGTTTTATGTCGTGCTGGGGCTGGCTCTGGGCTCTGCCTGTGCTGTTTTTGTGGTGCATCTCGTGTAGAGGGGCAGCCCAGGAGGAGGATGCCCTCGGTTTGTGCTGCTGCTGCTGTTGGGTATTTAGGGTTTGGGTTTTTTTCCCAAAAATGGCAGGTATCCTGTGGTTTTGAGGCAGGCTGCCTGACTTGGGAGCGCGGGGTAGCTGCATCCAGGGGGATGCAGAGGGAAAGTCTCCCTTCTGGGAAGGGGCGTCTCCTGTGCTTGGGAAGGTTTTGTCAGACATTGTCGCTCCCCAGTTTGATGGAGCAGGGACCAAAACAGCCCTGTCCTCCCCAGGGAGCTCAGGGAAGAGCCAGGGACACAGGGATACCATCCCTTACCCATGTGCCAGTGGTTTTAAGCTGAACCCAGGGCTTTTGGGGGCACCTTGGGTTTTGCTGCTGCGCTGTTACAAGTTCAGCCCTTCAGGGGTTGGGTGGTCTTTGGGGGGGATCACCCCTCACTGAGCTGTGATGGTGGTGTTGAACTAAAAGGGATTTGAGCCCTGGAGCACCTTCCCACAACTTAGGGAGTGAGTAGCAGCTGCCCCAGGGATCAGGGCACAGTTTTGCACAAATTTCATACAATCATTGCACAAAAAATACATATATATATATAAGGGAAACTGTTCCACTTGAAATTGTGCTTGCTTTGATTTTTCCACGTAAAATTGAACTTGGGGGGATCATCTGCCTCCTAGCATGGTGCCACCAGTATTGGGGACTATTCCCTGGCCAAGCTGAGAGGAGCATTTTTCCTGCTGTGACTGTGGTGTGAACCCCAAGGAAAGTGAAATGCCGAGTGAGCCTAACCTGAGGGTTTTAGGGTGTCTTCAGTCTGCGTTCAGAGAGCTCTGTGAAAGCCAGGGAGAGGTAGGAGAGAGGCCCTGGTGTGAGGTTCAAGCAGAAATCTGGTTAATTCATGTAGACAGGCACCATATGGCCTGCAGATGTTTTCAGAGGGGTAAGCTACTGTGACACCCAAAAATACAGCCCACCCAAAGATGACTAGCTTTTAAAGTAATTTAAACTCCCATATGCCAGCACAGCCTGGACTAAATCGGATTATTGTATTTATTTTCTCAAATTGGCTAGATTTATGGTCTAGAAGAGGTGAAGTGATAAGCAAGGGTGTAATGGCAGAGCTTGGCAGTGCAGTGATGCCTCAGAGATGCTGCCTGTGGAAATTAATTCCTTTAAGACTGGGTTAGGAGCAGATGCTCCATTGCTGGGATGCTCTCTCAGCACCTCCTGCTTGCTCACATAGTGGTGGAGCTGCTGAATGAGGGCAGAACAGCAGGATCCGTGGTGGTCACTGCCCTGGGGTGCCATGTGGGCGTGGTGGACATTGGGTTTTTACACAAATCCTTTCCAGTGTTTAGTTTGGGCCCCTTGGCAATACACAGACACAGTTTTGCTTGAGCTGATTTTTATTTCAATGTAAAATCCAGACACAAGTGGAAAATCTGTTGGGTGTGCAGTAGTGAGGAGCAGCTTTGTGGAACATGTGGGCTCTTAATCCTGTCCCTTTGGGTTTGGAGCCCTTCTTGGTTTAGCACTTGGCCAGGGACTGCCTTGGCCCAGCTGAAGGCCCACCCAAGGGCTGAGGGTCAGGATGCTGGGAGCCTTTCCTGGGGGTCAGGGCTCCCATCACCTCCCTGATGCTGGAATAATGCAGCAGTTGGCCAAAAAGCCCAACTCAACCTGGTGTTGGCAACCAAAAGGTCCCTTTGTGGCCTTCATGGGCCTGCCTTCAACCTATGCATTTCTCCCCCAATCCAAGGAATGGTAAGATTTGGCTTGGGTTTTTACTGCTTTGCACCTCTGCTCCTCCTCTCCATGTTACAGATGAAATTCCTCTGGAGGGAGAACTTAATTATCTGGTACTGTTGCTAATAAAGATAATTCTTGATCCTGTGCAACTGCTGGTGTCTGGAATAATTTCTCCTGGAGATGCACTGATGCATGCAAGTTCTAGCTTGCATTTTTCCTTCTGGTCATCCTTCTTTCCCAGCTTGGATTGTAAACCCCTGGCAAGGGCTGGGTGAAGGAAGCCTGGGATCACTGCTTTGAGAGCACAGTTTTTCCAGTGGAACATCCCCAATGACACACAGGTAGGTGTGGAGAGCATTCCTGTGGCAAGGAGGAGTGAGCAAAAAGGGGATTTATCCTTTGGTTTTGGTGGCATGCAGCTAAGGAAGGTTAATAAATGAGGGGGAGATCAATAGAGATGCAAATTGGACAAGAACCAGGTCTGGGCATAAAGCAGGGAATGGTGGTGGGAATGCCACGGGATGGAGGTGGATGCTGCCAGGCCTCTGAGCCATGAGCTGTGGGTGATCCCCCTGCAAAAGGGGGGAGTGATTTATAGGGAATTGCATCTAACTGCAGGGAAGTCATTACAGTGCCTGGGAGAAGCCACATCTGCTGCTCGGCATGGGCCATGGCAAGGAGCTCAAGGTAGGGAAAAGTGGGATGAGGAGGGAGGTGGTGGTGGCGGGGTGGAATGGAGGCTGCTGGGTCTGGGATGCACCAAAGTGCAGCTACATCTTGTGTCTGGGTGGGTTGAGCTGGAGTCCCTGCCCATGGCAGGGGTTTGGAACTGGGTAATCATCACAGTCCCTCCCAACCCAAACCCATTCCATGATCCTGTGATCAGTGCATCTTTGACAACAAAAGCAGCCCTGGATCCCAGTTCCCAGGCCTGGAATGATGTTCTAGCCAGGAGGAATACTGCAGGGGTGCAAACCTACTCCATGACACTTATCTGGGACATTTCACTGCCTTCAGCTCTCCAAGAGCTTTACAAGAGGGAGGTGCTTCCCAGAACTGGGATCCCTGAGGTCCAGACAAAGACCCTGGGTGAGGGCAGGGCTGAAGCTGAGCTGGGTCCATGTGTCTTCCCCACCTACCTAAAGCTGCATTCCCAGATTTTGTTTGTGTGATTAGCACCATCCCCTCAGACAGCAGGGCTCTTTTCCCATCTCCCAGCCCAGGGGGGCGGGTGTTGATCCGGCTGCCATGGGAAGGACCACGTGCTTTCCACAGGGCTTGGCCCCCTCTCATCTGTGGGTGTGAAATGA
The DNA here is from genome assembly GCA_013396995.1 of Dicaeum eximium. NCBI lineage: Eukaryota > Metazoa > Chordata > Aves > Passeriformes > Dicaeidae > Dicaeum > Dicaeum eximium. The sequence goes on along the minus strand of VWZP01006149.1, from coordinate 1,226,630 downwards.
GCTGTGCAGGCATTGCAGAATTCCTGAGGGTGAGCCCATGATGAAACTGAGTCAAAGACACAAATCCCTGCATGGTGCCCACCACTGCTGGCACCCTGACCCGGGGTTTGGAGAGTCCCAGTCCTGCTGGGCCTGGCAGCCCAGCACAGAGGGAATGCTGTGCCTACCCCATGCTGCCTTTTCCAGCAGCCTTTGGAGTTCAAATCCAACTGGCCAAGGGGGAAAGAAAGCTGGGAACTGGCAAAGCACAGCAGCAAAAGCAGCAGGGTGCAAGAGCAGGAAGGGATGAAAGGGCACAAAGTGGAGGAGATGCATCTGCTGCAGCTTCTGCTCAAAGGAGACCAACTGAGCCTACGCCTGACCTGGTTTTGTCCCCTCTCCTCTCTGTGGTGCCAGCTCCCCCTCCCTGCTTCAGAGCTGGACCAGGTTAAGTGTTGGTACTGGGGGCTTTGAAGCAAACAAATGTGCTGGAGGAGGAAAGGGAATTTTTGTTATGGAGCTATACTCACATGAGTTGCAAGTGCCTTTCTCTCTGCTCTCCAAAGCCTTTTTCAGGCTGTCCTCCCTCAGTGGAGTGCCCCCAGGGTAGGAATGCTGCCCTTCTCCATCTGTGGCCGAGGCTTGGTGCAGTGGTGTGACCCCCTGGCAGGTGGGAAGCACCTCTGAGACCACCTCATTATCCTTCAGCAATGCCTTGGTGGTGGCCAAAGAGCAGCAGGAACAAGATGGTCTTTAAGGCCCCTTCCAACCCAACCATTCTGTGATTCCATGGAACACAGAGGCCACTGGGGGCTTGGGAAGGGCCACCATCCTCAGCAGAGGAGCTGAGCTGACCCTGCCCCTCCACGGGTGCCCCAGAGGAAAAACACAAACCCTGGCTTTGAAACCCTGCCAGCCAGCTGCAGGCTTGCCCGGCTGCTGTTCTCCTTTTACATGTTTTATGGAGTAATTTGTACTATATTTACACAGCAGTGATAAACAGTTTTTAAAATGGAAGCAAAGAAAACGCTGCTGGATGAATTGTTACAAAAAAGCCCTGTTTGCCATTCCAGCAGGGGGAAAAAAAGGGATAAAAATCACCATCCTAGGGACATGCTGTTCATCAGATCTGGGTATTTTTTCCCTTGATTTGTGTGCCTAATGTGAGCAGAAGAAGTCGCAGATGCATGCTGAATTCTGCAGGGAACATATGCATGCATTTAAATCATTTACAGCATTTACTGGTGCAATTGTAAAGCACATTATTTTTCTGCATTTGTAATTAGGCTCCAAACAGATGGTGAAGGACTGTAGCTCCTGATTAGACAGCCTTGTGCTCTGTTGGACGGCGCTGCGAGAACAAACTGAGATGAGAAACTTTTCCTCCTAATTTATCACGCCAGGGCGGGGGAGTGCAGGAGCTGGGGCTGCCTGAGCGTGAATTCCAGTGTGCCCAGAGCAGGCTGGAATTCACTGGGCAGAGCTGGGCGAGCCATCCCTGTGCCGGGACCCCTTTCCCAGCTCCTCTTCCATCCCAGATTTTGTGAGCCCGCCTGACTGCACAGCTCGGGACACCCGGCAGGGCGGGATGGAGTGACAAATGCCTTCGAAAGGGAGCAGGAACCGGGAGGTGAGGAGGGATTTTAAAGCAGGAGCGATCCCACCTGCCTGGCCTGGGGGAGAGCTTTCCTCCTCTCCTGGGGGCAACCTTGAACCTTACACAGCACCACGGGCTCTTCACTGCTCCCCCTTGCTGTTGTCACCCCACTGTCCCCTACTCACTCAGGGGACAATTTATCTCGTGTTATTTGCCCTTCTTCCCGCAGTTTCTTATTTTCCTGGCTCGCCTCCTTAAATCACAGACGTGTGGACCTGATCAAAAGGAGAGGCAACTGGAAGAGCAGAGCGAGGCAGAAGAGGAGCACGATGTGGGGCTGGAGGTTGTGACCCTGGGTGAGCAGCACAGGAGCCCCCCAAGATTCCCTTGAGGCATCAGCGTGACCAAAATTCCTTTGTGCCCCCTTTGCCGGTGCCCCGAGTCTGTGGAGAGGGGTGGTGACCTTCTCTGGGGTTTTTATCTCGCTGCTCCACTGAGGTAGCAGCGAGGTTGAACACAGGTGTGCTCCAGGGCTGGCAGGCAGGGACCTCATCTTCCACCTGGCACAGCCCCCTGGTGTTCCCTGAGCCCAACCAGGGAGCAAACAGCTCCAAGAGCAGCTGCAGGGAAGGTGGCCCAGCCCAGGGTATGGGGACAGGGGACACGGGAAAGGCTGTGGTGGATTCTCTGTGCCTGTAGATGGCACCTTCTCCTCTGCTGAGGAAGAGAGAATAAACCGAGGGAAGGAAAAAACTCGAGCTGGTGAGGTAGGACTCGGCGCTAGGAGAAAAGTGCTTCAGGTGTGTGGCATGAAGTGACTCGGGGTGCTCCACAAGTGTCTCCTCTCACTGGCGATGCTCTTGGTCCGCATCGCCTGGATCACCACTGAACCTTCAGCAAGTTTACTGACATTGCCCATCACTAGGACATCACAAGGGCTGGGTGAAAAGTGCTCCCAGCTGCACAGGGAGCTGCTCCAAAGGGGTTTTTTACCCTCATTAAGCCACTGTGGCTCTAACAAGCCCAGCCTGGGGCTGCAGGGTGCTCTCGGTGCCCCTGGCAGGGGACAAGTCCTTCTGGTTCCACCTTGGGCTGCCCTGCAAGGCAACTCTGCTTTGGGATCTGCAGAGCTTCAGGCCTCCAGCCACGTCCTGCAAGGCTTTTTGGGGCTCACCAAAACCACCTTGATTCTTCTTGCCACATGTTATCACCACAGGAACGCTTGGTCCAGGGGTAGCTCATCTGGACCCACCTGGAAACACAAGCTGGAAGATCCTTGAGGAATTCCCACAGAATTAGGTCTGTGCAATGAAGGTGAGGCCAGTTTCTGCCCCTCCTGCTGTCTCCATAAGACCCATAAGAAATTCATGCAATTTGAAACCCAGTACTTCTGTATTTCTAAAGGGAAATACAACAACCCAAGACAAAACCAGCTGCTCTTCCAGTGCTTTTCTTCTTCAGAGAGAATTCCAGCAATCCCTTAACTTTGCTCAGCTTTTGCACCAGCCTCCTTCACTCAAATTCCTAAACAAACAGCATGATCCTAATATTGGCCTTAAAATTCTGTGTGAAATGGACCTGGAAATTAATTTCACACCGGAAAAGCCAGCTCACTGTCAGCCACAGCACAGGTGGTTGAAAAGAAAACTCCAAGATGGCTCTACAAATTAATTCTGTGACTCGGATGAGAGGGTAGCAGGCAGGGAAGTGCCTCCCTCACGCCACCATCCCAGCCCACCCTGCACCATGGGGTGCTGGAAAGCTGTGGGAGAGGGAGGATACCACCATTCCCCAGGGGCTTGGGGCCTGGGGGGACAAAATCACTGCTTTTCCCTCCCAAAAATGTGGAATCAGGTGGCATGGGCAGCTTTATCCTGAGAACAAAAACAGCCCTGCACTTTTACACAGGTCTTATTTACTGAAAAAAAGAAAAAAGAGAAAGGATGATAGTTGGGGGAAGCACTTCGAGGGACCCTTGTGGGAGACTCCTGGGGAAAAGGAGGCATGAAGAAATGACTGATGGCACAGTGTTGCTTGTGCTGGTGGTCAGGCAGGGGTGTCCATGCAGACCCTGGAGCCCGTGCAGGACGTGGTCCATGGCAAGCAGAGCTGATGCAGCACCTTAGCGGGGCAGGACTTTGCACGTGTCTGTGTCTCACCTGCTCTCTGTGTGGTATTTCATCTGTCTAGAGACAAACAGCCATCCCAGCTCTCACAGTGGAGGGCAGGCAGAGGAGTGAGATGCCGTGGGGAGAGCTGGATGCGGGAATGTTCCGTGCCTGGGTGGAAAATGAGAGGGGGAGAAGCCCTGCAGTACAATTTCAAGGTTGAGTGAGTGGTGCCAGGAGGCTGTGAAAGGCTCTGCTGAGCTGCTCTGTGCTCACAGGCAGGATGGAGAAGGGAGGTCACGGGATCTGCCTCCAAAAAAATCAGATTTCCCTGTAATGAGGCTGTGGAGAAATGCTGGGATAGCAGGGAGGTTATCCCAGCCCTGCAGCTCCCTGCTTTGGGGTTGGTGTTAATTATGATCCCGGGAGCATCTCTCTGCTCACAAAGCATCACTCACTTCTACTGCCTTCTTTTCCCAGCTCTGAGCCTGCGGAAAGGCACGTCTCCCACGGGCTGGCTCTCAGAGTACCATGGATTTCTCCAAACAGGAGCTTGGGAACATCAGCTCAGTGAGCTGCTTTGAGGTCCAGCCTGTAAACAGCCATTGCTGTCCCTGCCTGATTTAAGCTGACCCTGACAGGGAGGTACAGATCACAAGGTACTGAATTCCTGTGTGGTTTGTGAACCCAGGCACTGAAATCCCCCCAGGCCTCCCTCTCCCCCTCGATGGGAAAGGCTGCAGCTTGTATTCCATCGGGAATGGGACTGGGAGCCCAGGCCAGGGGGAACTCTGCCTCGTTAGAGCTGACTTATGTAAAACAGGTGCCACATCCTCGACCCAGTCAGGATGTGATCAGAAATCCATGGTGTGCAGCCAAGGCACAGGAACCTGGCAGAGGAGAGTTGTGCTCCTGCTTAAACAGCAACCCTGGTGTGAATTTATCGGGAGAGGCCTCAAGTGAGGCATCACCCGTGCAAAGTCAGAGCAGCCAGAGGCACCCGGGCCTGAGACATGTCCTCTCCTATGGTTCTGCTTTGGTTCCTCCCCTTTTTTGTCATTTCTTCCCCTCATTAGCTCCCTGCCTGTGGACATGGCTGGGATGAACACTGCTGAGGAGCCTGGCTGCTGCGTCATGATGAGGAGGGCAAGGAAGGGATGAAGAGCCCAGGAGAGAGGAACCCCCCAGAGCAGGGTGCTCAGAGCCCCAGACAGGTAACACCTGCACCCTTTGCACTCCTGCTGACCCCCAAGTCGGTGCCAGCTACCGAGGCCAATTCCTGCAGCCCAGGTGCGATGTGAGGAAATTAGCTGCCAGCTCCTTAATTAGCTGGAGAGCTCATTGCATGCAGCTGTCTGCCAGGGAATTTGGGGTTTAGCCCCAAAGCAGCTGCAGGTGTGCCAGGGCTGGCTCTGGGCTGCAAAGTGCCTGCAGCTGGGCCAGGTTTGGTGAGGGAATGCCCCCATCCCCAGGGAGGACCAGGAGCAGACCCGTGCCCAATTCCAACCAATTAGCCCTGGAGCTGTGCTAATGGCATAATTAGAAGAAGCTGCTCAAGAGAGGCAAAGGTTTAATTACCCCCTCCTGCGGTTGCAGGATATTTGCCTGCTGGTGCTCCAGGACGAGGGTTGTAGAGGTGAGTGGAGGGGAAGGGTCCTCCCATCCCTGGAAGTGCTGGAGGCCAGGCTGGATGGGGCTTGGAGCACTCTGGTCCAGTGCAAGGTGTCCCTTCCTATGGCAGGGGTATGGAATGAGATAATTTTTGATGTCCAGTCTGACCCAAACCATTTTGGAATTCTATGACTCCCAGGCAAGGTCCAGGGTGGGCTTGAACAGCATAAACTGCACTTAATTAGCGTTTTAATCAAAACTGGTGGTGATGGGGTCGGGCGGTGATAGAGCTCCCAGGGGGTGGTGGGAGGCTGGTGTGAGCAGCAGGGCATGAAACAAAGCCCTGCCCCTTCCTGGGACCCAGGAACGCGGGGTTATCCCCGGGTGTGAGGGTCGGTGTCACCGCAAGTGGCTTTTTGTGGCTTTGGTGCTTCCGAGGCGGCACCAAATGGGGCGAAGCAGGGACGTGGGGCCATTTTCCCAAAAGCTGCTGTAGGGAGGTCTTGGACCGGAGGCAGGAATGTCCTGCTAGGGAGGACACAGGAGGGCTTGGTGGGGATGTGTGGGGGCAGCAGGGCAGGTACAGCACACAGAGGCTCCCATGTGATGGGCAGGAATGCCCATCCCGTCCGTGCGGCTCTGCTGGCACGCCGTGCTCGGATCGCTTTGCAGCTCATTTATCATTTATTCACCCTGTGCTCCGGGCCCTGCCAGCTGCTCCCGCGCACAGGTCAGAGAAATAACAATATTACTGACAACAGGAAAAAAAAAAAAATTAAAAAAAAGGAAAAAGAGAATTAAACCCCTCGAGGCGGAGTTAAACTTTCAGTAACCAGAGCCCGCTCGGGCTGAAGTTGGTTTTGAGCGGGCGACTGCTGTCGGGGGGGAGTCCGGGATTTGGGGGGCGAGCCGGGGATTTTGGGTGGCTGGGAGTCCCCAGGGAGGGGTCAGGAGGGGGG